>PNEQ01003357.1:6365-20905 GCA_003012365.1 Medauroidea extradentata
CAACTCTGCAGGGCTTACACTTCCGAATAGACGAGCAGCAGCAGCAGTTCGGCAATTGTGGATGAACCGCAGGACATGCGATATCACTCGAAGTAGCTTCGTTAATCTGCTGAAACGAACAATCAATGTATCCAGGTCTTGAACGGAAACCCTGGTTTCTAAGGTCACAATCTTCTGCTCAAGAAGACTTAAGTCAACATGCCACTGATCAGAGGATGTGTGTAACCAAGATGGGCCTGTCCACCATAGTGGGTGAGCCACAAGCTGCGCTGGAAGCAGTCCACGAGAGGCGCAGTCAGCTATGTAATCCCTGCTTATGTAAAGATAATAAAATTTGTGTTTTCCCCGCTCATTATTTTTCACAGTTCAATAATAAAAGTTATTATATGTTGACTTGTTAACCGCAGGTGCCCTTACGTTTTGTAGGCGGCTCTACATCCTATAATTTTAAAAATGCCCGGCGAGCGTCTTCCGCGTCCAACATCCTCGAAAGGTGCCCTCACTCCAGCGCGGCGACAAAGCTTCCACTTCTTCATCGTGGATACAACTCGCAGACAATCAGTGACCATCTGACAATGCCTTACCGTATCCTCAAATCATACGCAAACCATTCATTCAATTGTTTTATAGTTTTGTACATTTGACATTTACTGTATTTTTATTAAAATCACCTGTAATAGTTTCATTAATGTATTTTTATTATCTACGTACGTTTTAACTTTTTGTCACAACATAACGTTCATCCTAGCTTCGCCTACCAGCAACGTAGGTGGATGCATTCAAGGGGGAGAGGGATTTGGTCTGTCCATATTTTTCCACATTGATATCCCACTGCGCTACATGTAACCATGAAAATACATGAAAACATATCTCTTTCCAACACCCTTTTCATTCCAAAGTTTGATATTGGTAGGTCGGCAGTCATGTATAACTAACATCAGACTAACATGAGGTATTCCTGATACATAAAACAATTTACTTTAAAATACTGAACAAAACAAAATGTGATTGAAGTTTCTTGGACAATTTTGACTAATTAAATAATTATTACATACATACTGTTACATGTTTAGCAAAACTTTTCATGTGGGCAATTCTCTGAGCTCTTTGGGATAGAGGTCTTTATAATTAGAAATAAAAGATTTGGATTGCATTTTTCATTTGCTGGCTCACAAAGTGTACAAAAATACACAAAACAGCAATCAACTACAACTTTCACAACTCAATTAGTTATGCACACAATTACTGCTGTGCCACAGAAACGTTAATTAACTTTGACAATTAAAGCACAAAAATGTCTACCATAAATTAATTAAAGACTATACGTCACAATCAAAAATTCAAGTCATATATCCAGTCAACAATCTTTCTAATAGTGGCAATGTACAACCTTAGCAGTCAGAAGTGGTGATGGCTCACCATGTGCTGCGCAGCACCCTGAGTGCACCACTGTCTTCACTCCTGAGGTCTTCAGTTCGACTCCCATAGCGCACTTCCTTGTTGTTCCTCGACCCGTACCACCAGCCTTCTTGTTCCGCCTAATACTGCTCCGAAGGTGTGAGCCTGTAGCCTCACAGTAAACTCTGACGTCACCAAGATGCCTTCGTCAGTCTCTCTCCACAAGCGTAACACCTTCCTCTAGCACGACCAATATCGAACTCTCCCCAAATCTGTTGATTCGGCGCTTATATACTCGGGCGAAACTCTATAGAGATTCACCGAATTACATTGGTCTAACAATAGACATTACATCATGCTTCGGATGTGACTTGAGCCTCGTAGGCTGTTCTTCTAGGTTTAAGGTGCAGTTGACACAGGTCTGTGTGACGTATTTCGGCGTGACTGCCATCACATAGCCATCTGGCTTGTGAGTCATGGGCTAGTCCATAAGATGTTTTGACACAGTTTCAAACCACCTGGCCCTCAGATACACAGCATTAAACAATACGTTTATTTGCAAACTACAGGAATGAATGAAATTGTGTGTCTCAGTTATATGATTATTGTAAAATATGGGAAACTAATAACTTTAACAATTTACTCAGAGAATTGGGCACAAAAAGGGAAATGGGCTTGGTTTGTGTCATGCATTCCTTGCTGTGATTTCAGAGCACCACCAGTACAGAAATCAAAATTGCCAAATATTGAATCGAACCCGTGTCCTAAAAAATTCAAACACAGTGTTATACCACTGCACAACATCGCTTAATGTATGGAAGATGGAATTAGTTAAAGAGATATTGATACTTACGTAGACTTTTGTTATGTCGTCACTTGGGTCATACTCAGAGTCACTGCTGCTCCACCAGACTTGTCCCACGTTTATGGTGCAGTATTGCATAATACCATGGATTTTCACATTGCTGCTGAAATCTTAAGTGTTTTTTTATGGAAATGGTAGATCCTGGCCACTTGTACCAAGTGCATCATTTTGTTCAGTAAGGAGCAGTGCTTAAGATAATCACATATCTTTATTTTACGCAATCAGATGGAGGTCACTCCTATTTTTTTGTATCTTGAGGGACAATTTTAACATTGTTAATTTTTGTCGATGATTGAGCTTTTCATAACATTGAACGTATTTTGTGGCTCAGTTCTACATTGTATTCAATATTGTGAAACAATACAAATTATGAACACAAATTACAAGGGTTGTTATCACCCTTAACAAATAGAAATTATGATACACTTTTGTGACCAGTCTCTACAAAGGTTCATCTCCTTAAATATTTTGGGTGGCTTACCTTAACAGCTTGTATTGACAAGATATGTACTGGTTTACTACACATGACTAGAAAAATGTAAATGTTTTCGCATAACGCACCCCCACATCACGAAAACTATGTAACTTACATGTTATTCCTTTGCAGTATATTACCATTTTCTATTTCCTTCTAGTGTAAGAAGCTTATAAAGTTAACTTATCTATAAATATATGATTTGAAGTGAGTTTTTGTACTGTATTTCAGCAAAAAATTTTTAGTCAAAACTATGCATAATATGTTTTTTTATTGATCTGCTAGGCCGTGTGCATAAAATATGTAAAGTGTGAAAGAAGCACCACAATGTGTACTGCTAGTGATGAAATGTATTTAGATGATGTTTTAGTAGGAGCTAGTTGAGTGGACACTATGTTTGCTTGTTGAGTGCAAGAGCCACACTCTACTAGTCCTACAATAATTACCAAGCGTACTTCTAGTCTGTACCTCCTACAATTTGTCCCCAACCAAACTTTCTAACTGAAGCTCTAGTAAATAATATGTTATCACACTGTTTTCTGTCAGCCCACCACTGTGATTCATGTACCAGACCTTGTCTCCTTGCCACTTATCCCATCATATTTCTTTGCCTTATCATGTCTTCCTGACTAGTCCTCTACCTTTATATATTGTCCTGTGTTGTCTGGCTTTCCTGTTTGCTGATACACATGCATCTGGCCATTTGTGTTTGTAGGTTTGCACCTCACAGCTTTGATAATCCACTACTATTCGACATCCCACCATGCACGACTAATTGTGAAAGTGTAAGCGTATCAATACAACCTGTAACCACTAATTGCCGAAGAAGGGTTGTTGCCCAAACATCACATGCCTCTTGTGGCCCACGTGGACACAACACTTTCATTTGTAGTAAAATGTGTTTTATCATATATGTACTGTATTGTTACAAAGAGTTTGAAATTTGTGCTTACAGTGCAGCAACTTGTTTCAGGTTCCAAAATATATTGCAAACAGGTGGGAAAAAGCACCTGGAAACATTGAAGTTGGAAAACTCAAGATAACCAAGTGAGTTGCACAGTAATGCGAGGCTTAATTTCATTTGCAGTTGCATATTTGTGTGTTTCATATCACTTTATATACATACACACACTATATACACATGTGCGCACGTACATTTTTTTTCCAGTATCTAATAACTTCTACTAGGTTAACCAGGACATCTAATATCTTTTAAGTAGAAGACTGATTTTAAATGTAGGATACTATTACAGATGGTCAACAACATTCCAGGAAAATGCAATGCTAATTAAGTTCTTACTTTCCCTGGTTCACTAAACACAAAATATTTACATAATTTACATTTGCAGTATATGTGTTAATGTAAACCATTGGTCTACCTATTGAAATAAATACACATTAATACAATCATAGTACTGCCACAAAATATCACCATATTACAAATGTTTGCCTACTGTTTCTTCTCCTTGTTTAAATGTGTACTCAAGTGTAATAGCTATAGGCATACTTGCCTTGTAGGAAGTATACGTAATGGGAAGAAAGCAATATACAAATAAAAAAATAAGTTTGTGAAAATGTTTAGTTTTCAGATGTAGTTTGGCATGATAAATTGCAAGTTATTACAGTTTTGGAAGAGCTTATTATACAACTAGCCCTTACCCCAAACAAAATATTTTTGTTAAAAATATCTTTAAGAAACTTAACTCATATATTTGAAATGTCTTTAAAAATCACAATGTGTATGTAATGTTAATGACAGGTGGATAGCTCATGGTAGTTTGTTTACAGCACGCCGTAGAAGAACAGGTCTGAACACTCGCCTGGAAACTTGACCACCTTGTTGTTTGCCTGCAGTTCACCAAGTTATTGAGAGTGTTGTGCTTTATTGGTGCTGCAGTCAGAGTGCTCGGGCTCAAACTCCGCCCACTTCCCTCTCACATAGATAAACAATTTATCAAAATATATTTTTTTTATCAATTTATGAAATACTTACATCACTCACAATCCTCAAGCATGGCTCCAGCAAGCTTTATTTACTTTATAATTTAAATACTAGATAAAAGTGAGCAGAGTTTTAGCCTGACTGCCCTGACTGCAGCGCCAGTAAAGCACAACATTCTCAGTAACATCGTGAACTGCAGCAAAACAGCAAAGGGGTCAAGCTAAATCCATTGATAGATTGGCGAGTGTCCAGACCTGTTCTTCTATGACCATGGTGTACAGTGTGTTTCTTTCACACAATGTGTCAAAAATCCAGAAACCTAAAAAAATTATTATTGCGTGATTTGTAGCTCATTTTTTAGAACTGATAAAAGTGAAAGTGAAATTATTATGTGTTTGTGTTACCATGATGCTGTTGTTTAGAAGGCTTGTGGAGTCTGGCCTGATAGTACTTACTACCTCTCATGTCTGGCTCTGTTTTTGGTACCTTGGCATTGGCTGTGCAAAGAAAAGTGAGGGTTAGAAATATATGATACCTGCTGTACTCCTGGATTGCCAGTTCCTCCTCTTAACATCCTTCATTATTGACAGATTCCAGCCAGCTGTATGGGGGCTTGATAGAAGGTCCTGTTGATTTCGCAAGCAGGCAAGAGGTGGCCATTGTCTCTGTTACAAACCAGTTGTGACCCACTGAGCTCAACAGACTAGTTTATTTATTATGATATTCTCATAGTTTCCACATGATTGTTTCTAATGTGTGGACGTTGAAAAGTTAATGTATTTGAATATCAAAGTTGACTGAAGTACAACTTTTCATTGCAGTGGATTTCATATTGCATTGTTATGAATCGTTAAGCAGTAGATCATCATTATTGTGGTTTTAAAAATTTTTTTTTAGTATTGGTCAAGTACAATACAATATTAGAGAGTTTGTGTTCTTTCAGAGGCACTCAACTGTTTCTGTTTTGTCAGAACAAAAAGGGGCGAAACATATTAATGTACTATCAATTTTCTTGTTATTCCTGCATTTATACTAATTTAAATTCTCTCTATGTAGCATGTAGTAATTTAATGATGTGACAAACAGGTCACCAGGTCAGAAGGCGTCTGTGTCGTTGACGTTGTCAGAGTCAGTTCTGTGTCTCAAAGAGCCTGGCGAGGAAAACATCCCAAGAGACCACAGACTTGATGTGTCAACAGTAACTCATCAGACCTTAGGCGTGTTCTCTCATATGACTCGTAAGTTAGGTTGTTTTCTATTGTACCATTTACATTGACCATTATAAGTATACATTTGTCACAGTTATTTTGTATGTTTCTTTTAGCTGCGTTCAATCCTGATTCTGTCGTCCCAGAGTCTGAGAAGTTGGCTATGGAAGGACGTATTGTCCAGAAGCTTGAGTGCCGGCCATACGGTAAGACATAAGTAATAGTATGTTATAATGTTACGTACACTCATAAATACACATACATAAAGGCAGGACAAGCGTAATCTGAAGTCGAGGGCGAAATTACCCCTTCGCTAATTTATCAACGATTTGGCGCATGATAGCCAACTTCAAGGGATTGTAAGAATAAAACAGGACCCTAATCGGCACATCGTTAACAACAGCAAATTTATAAGGAAGAACATCACACCTTCCGAAAATTCATGCAACAAATCCTCCAAAGCGTTATCCCGAGAAGGACTTCACACTGCAACATACCCGAATGGAGCAAAAGTGGAGGTCTTAAAATTACGTAAAGGACAGATGACCTCGGGGGCAAATTTAAACACCAGCTGTTGTGCAGGTACATCAACCACCGCACGAGTGTGGTACAAAAAATCCACGTCCAATACTATATCAGCGACCAAATTTTGAACTATCCAGAACCTATTTACTTTAAAGTGCAACAAGATGGGTCAAGTACACTCAACAACATGGCCATTAGCCACACACACCTCCAAAGTTGATAATTCATCTATCCGGGTAGACAAACGTGAATCACTGGTCAACAGGAACTCCCACAACTGTTCCTGCACGAAACAATGCGATGCTCTGGTATCTATCAAAGCGGCATGACAAATGCCATACAATGACACTGACACGAAACAATCAACACGCGTCACATGAGAAGCCAAACGCAGCGTGTTCTTGACACGTGAAGGGGCGGCGGACTTCAGTTTCCCTGACACTGAGCTTGTACGTACCCCTACCTACCACAGTGGAAATATGTCCTTAAGCCACGTTCCACTTCCGGGAGCGTGCAGTTCTGAGCGACGTGTCCACGCAAACAGCAATTAGCGCAACGGACATTCATTGCCTCAGGGGCCGTTAAATTATCTACGGCCACTGAAATTACCTGCTGCACTATGCTAGCTTGAACACGCCCTATTTGACCCCGTCCACGCGTCGCCGCAGAACGCCACCCGACATTAGGCCAGACAGCGCAATGACTCGCGACCGGCTGTAAATCTGACCCAAAGGTCAACACACCCAGTTTCACAGGCCCAACAGGAACACTACGATAATACTCTGCCTCCAAGGACTGTTGCAGATTTACCTCTAAGGCCAGCTGACGTAACTCGTCAACATTAATAGTAGCACCACGCACAAATCGGTGCGCGCAAGCACTAGGCAACCAATGATCTATTATTCCTTGGATCAACTTGGGCTGAGGCAGTTTCAAGTTCATAGCACGAGCGCAGTTTAAGACACTACAGACATATGCATAACAGATTCTTCCAATCGTTGATATAACACTTCTTGACGGTGGACCACGCAGACGGACCACCAGTACATTCCAACAACTGAATTTTAAAGGCTTCGTAACTAGCAATAGTCCACACAATATGCGCTAACATAGTGCTTGCCTGCTCCCCCATTCAAGCCGATAAACAAGTCATGAAAAAACCCTCTCGGTTCCCACACTGCAACCCATAATACATCCCGTCCACAGCCATCAAAAACAAATGACGGAATCTGGGTCCACTGCCGTCAAAAGCGGTATATATTTAATCCTCTCCATAAGCACGGGCTGCCGTGCTGAGACAGGACCATCATTGGCATCATCTAATCCTCCCAAGTTAGTATTATTAATAATGCGTAAAGAATTAATGTAGGCAATCACCCGAATATGTAACGCTGTAACATCCTCACTCTGCTCAAATTCAACCCCGGCACTGGACAAATAATTGCATAACTCCAGATAATTGTAATGCAATACAAATTCTGGTATACTCGCCATGACATAAGTTAATAATATGCAACAGAAAACAATTAACCTCATTCAAATGTACTCGAAGAAATTCAAACCTGCCCGACTAATTACCACAACATGTCCCGTGTGCATCACCTTTGGACTATACATTAAACTCGAAAACAACTCGCCTTGGCACACAGCCGATAGCAGAGTCGCGCAGAAAATTGTGCCCGAATCTCACAGACACAATTATACAATGACAAATCGGCTGTGAATCCTGGGTTAGCTAACAAGCTCACGCCAAGACAACACTTTCTACCTCCAAAACTACACGATCCAATAAGGTGACACCACTGATCATTCAGGGACAGGGTAATAGTCACTAAATGCATGCTTAAATTAAACTCGTACAGGGTTTCAAAACATAGCTGCTTTTATTGATCATACAATACACTGAGTTTCCAGATACAAGTTACAGCAGTCAAAATTAACATTGACCAAATTTGATTAAGAGCGCAAATACACTAAGCATACTGAAAAATAAAATGGGGCGTTGATCCCCTAGCTGCAGAAACGGCACCATTTAAGCAAGAACAAGGAAACAGAAACTAACAAAAGTAAGAAAATGTGAAAGCAAGATTTACATTAATAACCAAACAGAAAAAAAGGCTTACCAGAATAAAGATGAACTCCCGCTCACGAGGAGATCGCGAGAACATTCCAGGATGGCGAGCAAAGGCAGAGTGCCACAAGGCAGCCAGGATCGGCTCGGCGACGACGCCATGAGGTGGGGAGGAGAAGGGGAAGGGAAGGCACGAAAATGGCAGAGGCTGCCCGAAGCTAGGCGAAGGGACTACAGCGAGAAAGGGGGAGGGAAGAACGAGTTCATTGGCGGGGCTCGAAAGGCGCATAGTTCAAAATCTCAAAATCCTCTTTAGTCCATGCTGGCACAATATTAAATCACCAGGTTCATGGAAAAACAGCGGAAGGGTGAGTTAGCCCAGCTCACAGTTTCGTTTTTAATACAGCATCACTGATTACACGGAAATAGACTTAACACGATTTTTTTACCACACGTAAAAAAAATTTTAAACCTGTGTAAACATTGATAATGACAGAGTTTTAGCTGTTTTCATTTTAATACAGTGCTACTGAGGCACAATTTTTTCTGCCGTTTTAGGTGCAGTACTAACATTTGATCTTATTTGTCATGCTTTATTTCGTGACGTACAAATGGTACACTCGTTTTTTCCCCCGGTACCTGCGGCCAACTTTTGCAGCAGATGTATTGCCTTTTATTAAATGTAGCATTTTCATTTTTTTTCAGTCAAACTAAGAACTTAGCGATCTCTCTTCGGTTTTGAAGGATCACTACAGTATTTATTTTAGGAAACATTATGTTGCAGGCCACGGAATTGTGTATAGTTGCACACTGTACATGCACTTCAAGGCCGTGCCCTACGTGCGGGCGGCAAGCGGGCAAACAAGACAATGTAATTAAATACACTTGTGTGTTCTGCATGGAAGCAGTTTGCAAGCAGGCAATGTGGCTCATGTGATATATCAAATCATTTTGTTTTGAAAGTGTGCGGCGAGCGACAGGATGTATGAGAGTGAAGTTGTCGCCACTCTGCTGGCAAAGGGGTTGAATTTAAGTTTCCTTCAGGGTTGTAATAAGGTTTGAGCAGGAGAGTTCCCTGAGGGGGAGGAGAGGCTGCTAGATGTCCCGAGGAGAGTGGTTTCCTGGGCAGTCGACACAACTTAGTCTCTACAGCAGAACGGGAAAATTCTCACTTTTCATGATGGGTGGTAGGCGTATTAACCACTCACCATTTTTATAACAACTCCCTCAGGCGAAATATTATTTATTAAACATTCTGAATCAGTCATAAGTACTTTAGAAATGAAACTATGTATTAAAATACGTTTGAACTGTATATTGTTTCCTCTTGGTACACTTTTACAATCACTGACTTTACAATTCGTCTTTACATACTTGTTAATACATTCTACTTTTACATACACAGGTCTTTATACACTACTGGTTTATACAATGCTCGACCGCGTGGTCATTTATGCACAGAGCCCCGGAACTTCTCACGGACTTGGCTCTACTTCCGCATCCGGCGGTCACAGATATGCGCCTCGTGGCTATTAGTTGGACTCGCGGTAGGTTGCGTTCCCTTATACTGCCAGTGCGGCTAGGACGCTTCTCCTTACGAACTGCGCTTTCTGCACAAAAGTGGGTAGGGCCAGGTTTAGGCTTCCTTCTCAGGAAGCAACATGTTTAGAGGATTAGTAGGCGGGTGTAGGCTTCCTTCTCAAGAAGCAACCTGTATAGAGGATGGGTAGGCGGGTTTCGGCTTCCTTCTCAGGAAGCAACCCTTTCAAGGTTGGGGGTGGTGCCTAGACTTGCTCGGGGAGGAGGCCCGAGCCCTAGACTGACGGTTTGGCTAGGTGAGCGCCCACCTTGTATACTCCTAAAGGGGGCTTAAAGTACCGTTAGTGGTTTGGTGAAAATGGCCGCCGCTGGAGAGGAGACAGTCTGCTGGCTAGCAGGCGCACCACTCCAACACCCACAAATCTCCCACACTCGGCCAAAAAATACGTGACTCTATTAAAACTTTCCCGCGGGGCCGTAAAAATGTCCGTGTTGCCAAAAAAGAAATAAACAAACCACTAAATAAATACACAAAATCAATAATATTACGTTTACAATAATTACACTTTCTCTCTTAAAAGTTAATAATTTGCCGCCTGGCATTATTTGTATAGCGTCCATATGTTTGTTTACATTGGTTATGGCGGGCGTGAATATATACATACAAAAACGGTAAATATAAACATCTCTAAACCTTTAGTTTTACGGCAACACGGCTCACAATACTGAATTTAAATGACCCCTTGGGCAAAAATAAGGTAGGCCTAACTCTTATGTGTTACTAATATTACGGGGCCGAGCATAAAATATGTCTAAGCACCTTGCAGGGTGCGTCAGAGTACCACTGCCGCCCGCACATTCGACACAGCATCACTTCTTTGCAGCTCCTGCCCGTACTAGATCATAATAGTGATAACCACGAGCACCTAGCACATTGCGTAACGAAGCTGATAACAGGAGCTGACAACACAAGACTAGTGCTCTCGTGCATGGCAAGTGAGGCGCTAGTAGTTCGTGCAGCACATAGTGTGCGGCACGCAGAAAAATACAAATTCTTAAAAATTTAATATTTATTTAAAAAAAAAAATTTGTCCTCAGTTTCCACCTGCTGTTGGTAAAAACTGCATATACAAAGTCCGCGGATAAGGCTGTAACTACTATTTTGCTGTCTTCTACCTCAACAGAATCAGAATACATAGATAAAACCAATGATAACAAAGTTACGGAGCGATTTTACTATATCGACTCCCATTTATGTTTTGAAAAATAATTATCTCCAAATATGAAGGAACTCGGGCCGGTGCCCTTAAGTAAAAATGTTCACATGCGTATACATTTGCACATTAACATTATTCCTGTATTTATCTGTGTGAGGCAAGAAAGTGGGGTTGCATAATTTTTTTCGTGTGAAAGTAAAACACTGAATTTAATCTGTGGGCATGTTTGGAAGTTAATTGAATTATTTTTCAATGGTCAGTAAACATTTATTTTATTTTTGTTTGTGGCCTACAAATTTTTTTTTTGTCCAATGTTTGTACTACAGTAAAACGAGATGAAAATAAGCATGAGGGGCCTCTTGTTTTGACTGTACCATTGCCTAAAGTCTGTTCATGTTTCTCATGTCACATAATAGTTGGGAATGCGTAATTCTGAAATCTCCACTAGGAGCTTACACTGTAGGTTAGCATGCAGTAATGTGGTGTTTTCTCAGGTAGTAATTTTTTACATAATTAACTAGAAAAATTAATAAAAACTTTTATAAAAATTATTGTAGCTAAACTTATACGTTAATGTTAACAAATGGTTAACTTACATGGAAAATACCTGATTTAAAAAAAACTATAAACTATTATATGTGTTCTCAAAATATATTTACAAGTTTATTTAACACAAATGTACTCACACAAAAATAATAACTGCCACAATCAGCTATTTTTTTATTATTCCACATCATAATGACTACCATGTTAATGAACAATGTAAGTGCCTGCTCCCTAGCGGCTATACAGGAATTATAACTTCAAACATACATTCAGATAATGTATGCAAAGGCCTTCTATAATCTTGTGGGCACAGACTTATCTGTATACACATATCAACCTCAAACCTTTCTGTAGTTATCTTAATATAAAAAATTAAGTGTCCTGACTGACAAACTCACTCACTTACTCATCAACGCACAGCCTGAACCGCTGGACCTAGAACCTTAAAATTTTGAGGGAAGCTTCCCCTTGGCCCATAGGCACCCACTAAGAGTGGATTTTTCGAAATCCGATAATTAAGGAAGTGAAAAAGGGTGAAATGTTTTTTCAAAGAATCCCTGATATCTCATTAACCGGGAAAGCTATCATAATTTTTTTTTAACTTCATAATGTTCCCTAAAGAAATGCATATTTGCGAATTTTTAGATTTTGCAAAATTTGAAAATTAAGGAGGTGAAAAGCTGTAAAATATATTTTTCATTAATTCATTTCTTCTCAACCATTTCAGATAGTGAGGTAGTTTTTTCTATAAAATGATGCTTAAGTAAATATGTAAAAAGTATTTTTATAATTTTTCGTAATTCATCCTTTAAAGCTCTTAAAAAAATAAAACATGTTTTAATTAATTCCACTTAGCTCCTAAACCAGTGGAAATATTGAAATGGTTTTAGTTTTAAAATAAATCTTACGTAAATATCAAAAAAGAAATTTCAGGATTTTTCGAAATTTGTTCTTTAAAGCTGTTAAAAAAATATTATGTGTTTTCAAATATTCATCTGTACCGCTTATACCCGTTGAGATATCAAAATAATTTTTTTTATAAGAATGAAGCTAATGTAAATATCTACAAATCAAATTCAGGATTTTATGAAATTCGAAAATTAAGGATGCGAAAAGCAGTAAAATGTTACGGTCTCCAAAAAAAAAAGAATTATCACGGAGAAATAATTCAACAGTTGTTTCTTTTTGCCAATCTACTCATGAATAAAACCTTTTTGGACTGTAGCCGCTACATACGAAAGAATTATCACGGTCTGCCTTTAAGGATTTACTCAGGTATTGTATAAAGTTTGTGGTGTGGGAGGGTGGGGTTACGGGTTCGCATCCCATGCAAAACTTTGCGACGGGAATTACTATATCATACGAGAGTATTGCGCGCACTCTTTACACTGAGCTAAGACAATTTATAGTTCACTGTTATTGAGTATGCTAGCTGTTAAATGCCTTCATCGCATATTTTATCCAGAGTTACAGTTTACATTACATAATTTCACGCGGGCAAAGCCGCAGCCGGCCAGCTAGTAAAGTATATTTATTAAGCTTTGTCATCCAATTTGAAGCAGTTTATTTTAATCTCTACAACTGAATACTATTTAAATGGCCATTTCTAGCATTTATCACGTCACACCCACAATATTTTAATGAGGAGTTTGTGTACGTGTGTTGTGTATAGATTAGGTAGTCAGTTAATCAACAGATAAAATATTCCTGAAGACGATGTAATGAAAGCGTTAGTGTGGTTTAGCCTCATACAGATGCTGGTTGTGTGTGTTGCAGCTGACAATTGCTACATGAAGTTGAAGCTGGAGTCCATCAGGAAGGCATCTCTCCCAGCAAGGCAAGTCCAGCAGTTGGACAGAATAGTTCAGAACTACAAGCCAGTGTCTGATCATAAACACAATGTAAGTGGTTCATACATGTTTCATGACATAAAATACTGTTCTCCATGTCTGCAGTACATTTCATCACCTCTTTAGCTATACTGCTTGTATATATTGCAATTTTATTCAGTCCTACGTGTACTTGCTTTCACAATACATATTTATACTGTAATTGTTGCCCTATGTTCAAATTTTACTGGTAATTTTCATTTCTCAGAAAATAAATTAAAGTCTTCATTATGAACATTTGTTTATATTATCTTACATTTTCTGTGTCATCTTGTGTTTTGACTGCATCGACAGGTCTTTCTTATTATTATCCTTTGATTTTTTTTTTTTTGTGTACACTAATAAAAAGTACTCTACTGGATTTACAGTGGGTTAAATTCTTCATATTTCAGTAAGTACTTGTTTAAGGTAGCCACCTAAGCAGAAGTATTTTATGTGTTAGAGGCCTGAAAGTGGTAAAGATGACATAGTACACACATCACCCTGATTTCTGGGTGAAAGTCAGGAATTGGCATGCAGTCTTCAAGCCTATTGCTCAACTTTAAAGAAAAAGGTGTGTTTTACACGCCACTACTTTTTTAAGATTCTGCACAAAGAGTTTGATACCTGAGCATGACTGCAATATCACCAATTTTTTGGCATTTCTGACTGACGTTTATAGGAATAAACCAGGGTTGGCAAAGTTTTTCCCATCCCCGGTAAAAACCATGGTAAAATCCGGTATTTACCGTCCTGGTAAGTATTAGTTTTTCCCATGTGGATAAAACTTAAATTTAATGTAAATATAACTCCTTTTTTAATCACAGTAATTCTGTAAAACTCAGTGATTTTAAATTCATAAATAACAAATATATTTATAATTTAA
>PNEQ01003358.1:0-10134 GCA_003012365.1 Medauroidea extradentata
AGCTCTAGGTGCTGATAATGCCCCTGTGATGTGACTGTATGTAAAGAGTCTTTACATAATCTACCTAGACAAAAACTAGTAGCCTACACAATGGTGGGAATATTGCCTACATAATGTACAGGTAAGTTAAGCAGTTTAATTTTCGTGATTGGCTGTAACTATAAAATATATTTTACGTGTATTGGAGCATTTACATTTTGTGGGATGTGTAAAATGTACTCTAGCTAATGCCCCTAACCCGTAATAGTAAACTCAATTTTAATCATAAAATATATTTAAAAAAGAAATATTTATACAGTCTGTATATAATATTATTGATGTAAAAACCACTTAAATAGCACCATTTTGCACCTATAAATCCAAATTTTCCTGGGGGAGAACCCCCGGACCCCCCTCTTTGTTAGCCGGTAATAAGTATAACTCCTATAAAAAATCTCAAGATTTTTTAACATTCAGAGTTGGCAGGTATGGACAGGTGTAAACAATGTATCATAACCACACGAGACAAACATTTACAGTCATCAAAAATAATATGGATGAACGTGTTATGTTTGGTTTGTTTTGACTGTAAATTTCATCGTTATTGTTTCAAATATGTTTGGCAATCGTTCATCTTATTTTAAGAAACTTTTTACATTCTGTAGGTTGTGCGTGTAAACCCAAACATTACCATATTTTTTACGATTAAAACATTTGATGTACAACTGGTTGTGCATCACATTTGTTGTGCGGTGCACGCTTCGCTCGCCCTAATTAAGAGGAGAGGGGAAGGTGCGCTCGCGCATGCGCATAAGGGGTGGCGAGTCAGATGTGTGCTGAAGGTAGGAGTATTGATTGTGCGCTGGGCGAAAGGTATTGACCGCTAAGACTGCTAAGCGAGCATCAAGTAGAACGCCGTGGAATGTTACCAGTCGCGTAGTTTTCTTTTATTGATGGCTCAGGCTCAAGCTCAGCTTATCCATCCACACTGTTGGATGCGATTCATAGACGATATCTTCATGATCTGGACCTCTACTGAAGACAGCCTTCTCACTTTTCTCAACAACCTCAACTCCCACAGTCCATAAATTTCACCTGGAACTATTAGAAATCCCATGCAATATTTTGGGATGTAGAACTGACTCTCCACAATGGAAAAATTGAAACAGCTGTCAATACCAAACCAACCAATAACCTGCAGTACCTCCACTTTGACAGCTACCACCCATACCACACTAAGAAATCCCTCCCATACAGCCTCGCTACCAGAGCCAAACACATATGCTCCACACAAACAGACCTTTACAAACAGTGTGAACAAATAGCCAAGGCCTTCATAAACAGAGGTTACCCGAAGTCACTGGTACATGAACAAATACACCGAGCCACTACAAGTAGTGACTACTCAACCAAGCTTGGCAATTCTGAAATCCCCCTGGTTGTCTCATAACATGAATGTCTGCACAAACTCAAAACAATACTGAACTGTGGGCACAAAATCTTGGCCTCCTCACCACTCACCCAAAATTTGCTCACTAAACCACCAAGGCTGGTATTCAAACGTCCCCCCAACCTCCGTAACAAACTGGTTCGCCCCAAACTGCCAGCCATTACCACATCGGATGATAGAACCACCCCCAGGGGTTCTCACCCTTGTAATAAACCATGGTGTGGCTCCTGTGCTATACATCAACCTTCCACATCATTCAATAGCAGACAGACAAACCAAACCTACCCCATACAAGGAAGCTACAACTGTGCAACTGAAAACCTCATCTACCAGCTACAGTCCACTCACTGCAATGCAGAGTATATCGGTCTAACCACCAACACTCTCAGACAGAGGATGAATGGCCACAGAGCTGTCACCAAAAAAGCCATAGCTGGAGCGGAGGTTGATCCACATGAGAAGCCAGTTGCTGCACATGCAGTACTTCATAACTCCAACTTTGATTCCTGTTATACAACCAGATTGGTGAGGGCCCTACCACAGTTGAAAAACAAAAACAAAGCAGAATTAAGACGCTGGGAACTGGCACATCAATACATCACAAAATCCAGACAGCCACCTGGCCTTAACCTCAGATAACAATCCCACATTTCAAACTTCCCGCCGCACCTTACTTTGCCCTCTGGCCGCTAGGAGTACTGATTACCAACCACTGCTGGACAATAGACTTCAGTGTGCCTCCACTCACCTACCTGATGAAGCAGAAAAAGTCTGCGAAACATTGTGACCGCGCATCCGCGGAGAAATGTGTTCCTCCGATGTGTGTGTGTTTCCACTGCAAGTACCTACCATCCTGTGAGTACTTGTGCACAATTCTTTTTGTTTTAATTGTAATTAGTTGCCTAGTGGCCTTTCCCGCCATTGTCCTATTACCATATTTTTGTTAGGCGAACAACAGACATGTTGCCACCAACAGAAATACTGAATTTTTTTTATAGAGGAAGTATTTTTTTATTTTTTTTTATTTGTATCCAAATTATTTTCAATAGAATTCTAACACATTATATTGTGTATAAATTCATTTTGTTCAAATGTAAATACATGCCTTTTTCGCATTTCAATAAAGTTTAATGAATAAATTTCAGTAACTTCGGGAATTTTCTTCCACCATTTTGTGCACTCTCCGAGTAAAGCAGAAGGCAGGCAAACGCACAAGTATGTAGGTTATGGTCCGCCTTGTAAATACGCTACTTGTTACATTTTCCATTTTGATAGCAACAGTTTCATGAATTTTGTTAGCAAGTGGAGTACAGTATTTTCATTTTAAGGCTTGTGAAATGTGTTCTTAACTTATTGCTGTAATAATGTCACGACCTTCAAAATATGCTCGCACTCTTGAAGAATGCCTTAAAATATTAAAGGAGGTAGAAAAATGTCTCTTTGAAAAGCGTGTTGACATCACCAAATGTCTCGGATTGCCACCGTCGACATTAAACTCGATAGTCAGTAATAAAAATTAGCTACGAGCATATTCACTATACACTCATTTCAAGTGCATATTTTCATGTGATAAACATATTTGAAAAAAAATTATTTTCAGGTAATGTTTTTAAGTTTTTTTATGTTGGGCGGGTGGGTGGGGGGGTGGGGGTTTGGCAATTGTGTTTCCCGCACGTTTCGTTTTCTTGCATGCATCATTTTTTCGCATTGGTCCCTTGAAAAATTATGGATAGAGGTTTACTGAAGGTGACACAGTACTCATGAAGGTTTTTCCCAACACACATCTGGCAAGACTTCACTCGTCTCAGAACTTGATAGAAAACAGCGGAGTCAAGCTGACCGCTCATCCAGGATTCTCAATGTGTTTATCGTCTGATCACGAATTTCAACTAAATCCAATACAAATTTGAAGTTAACTAGGGAGGCATTGTCCTCTTCAGCCAAATAATGGTTATTTGATCGAAAACAGTTTTATGAACACAACCAATGTAAATCAAGAAATCCTTTTATTGTAATTGAAATCAAACATGATGATTTTTTTGTCCACAAAGGCTTTTGAAGATTCAGTTATGAATCACAAAAAGACAGTTGACGGAATATCCTTTAATTGACTTGAAATGAGATGGATTTGACTTGAAATATGTCATCAGTACAAACTTCAGTTCAAGACCACATTTTCAAAGAGTTTCCCTTCCTGGAAAAGATCTTAAAACCATCATCTGTGGGTCGCCCATCACTGTTGGCTAATGTTGAGCAGTATTCATTGTACCCAAATATCCGCCCAGTCACAGAAGCGAAACAATCTAATATGTCTCTTCTGAAGTATATCTCACCAGTAAACCACACTTTCTACAAAAAACTAGTGACCACTTGTGAAGTGAACAGTGTAAATGATGGTAACGATGACATTATTTACAGCAATGAGTCAAATCATCTAATTTATGTTAGGCAAGGGAAAAAATTTTTTTCTTTTGCAGCTGACAAAGTGATTAACTTCATCTAAATTGTGTATTTATTAAACAACTGAAAATTTTGTATTGTAACCCATATTTTAGGAAAGATTTAAGCAACATAGAATTAATTTATATCAAGAGAATATTTCAATACATCAAACAATATTCTGTTTATAAAGCCGAATTTTTTTTTTGTTAATTTATGTTAACATCAGTTTTCTCAGTTTCAGCTAGTGCGGAGTTAGTTATATCCTTTAAAAACTTTCTTCTAACGCTACAACGCAGTTCATGCGAAAGCGGTATAGGGTTCCTAAGTAAGTGAATATGGTAGGTACAGAAATTGTACACAAATTAACACCATGTTCCAATATAAAAAATGAGTTTAAAAAAATAAAAGATGCTTGACTCCCACCAAGGCGACCCGGGTTCGATCCCTGGCAGGTTCAGCCCGGAGTTTTCGCATGTGGGAAATATGGCGGACATTGCCGTTGGCTGGTGGGTTTTCTCTGGGACCTCCTGTTTCCCCCGCCTTTCACATTCTGTCACTTGTCCATTGTAGGGCTTCGTTTCATGCCATCCATCAGGATATGCAGATGCCTATGG
This sequence comes from Medauroidea extradentata, assembly GCA_003012365.1. NCBI lineage: Eukaryota > Metazoa > Arthropoda > Insecta > Phasmatodea > Phasmatidae > Medauroidea > Medauroidea extradentata. The sequence goes on from PNEQ01003358.1 coordinate 4,486, forward strand.
GCATCCAGTCAAAAATCTGCACTCGGGGTACGATACACTGCCCTTGGGTACTCCTCCCCCCCAAACAATATTTATTTATGACTTTTTATAAGTGGTGGTATTGTTTTGAATGCATTAAATATGTGCTGTGAAAGTGTATAAAAATTATGCATAGAATAAAAGTTATTATATTCTGAATGTGTAGCTGCTGCAAGACTTGACAGCTCTGGATGAGCATGAGAACTTGACACCGCTGGGATACCATCTTGCAAATTTGCCATTGGACCCACAGATCGGGAAAATGATTTTGATGGCGGCGATTTTCGGCTGCATAGATCCTGTCTTCACAATTGCAGCTACCCTATCATTCAAGGATCCTTTTATTGGATCAATCGTAAGTTTATGTAGAGCTTGGCTTGCATTTTAAAATATTAAGTCTAGTGGTTGAGAAAGCTAGTTTGTGCAAACCATTTCACTAAAAATGGAGAGTGCATGCATATTTCTTTAAAGGTTAGGGAATTATTCTGCTCGTACAAGTAGTGAGACATTGAGAAGAAAAAAAAATGGTTTATATAGTGTACAACATTTAGCACTTTTTAAGGTTTTATATTTATGCCATACAGCTGCAAGTTGTGAAAAGGTAACTGTAGGAACTTTTTTTAACCAATAAGCCTCTTTATTTTTGACGTGATAGATTTAAGTAGGTTGACTTCAACATTTAGGTAAATAAATGTTACCCCATATTTTTAGTAGCAATATTTTATATTATACAGTAAACCCTCGTTTTACCGGACTGTTTGGGGGAGGTGTGGTCCGGTAAATCAGATGTCCGGTAAATCGCGACGTACCAAAATCGGCACACGAAAATAGACAAGCAGATAGATTTATAGCAGTGTGATACACGTAGTAACGCAACGTGTCTGTTGTGGTAAAATCGCTGGAAGTGGGCGAGGGGGAAGGTTTGTGCTGACTGGCGGGAGTAGAAAGATAAACATGTGCCTTTGTCAGCTCATTGAGATAACCATGGGCGGGGGAAGAGTAGAAGGGGAGGGACAAGAGGCGGCTTGCTATCAGCTTGGTTTCGTGTTACGTTGCGTGGTAACATGTGACACGTGGACTTGAGCTACTGCTTTGTTTTTCACAGTAAAGTATTAATTTACGAAATATATAACAAATAAAAAATGTCCATCTAAACTACCGCTGTTTGCATCGCGACACAGTATCGTATACCGTGTCTGTGAGATAATAATCTAGCCGCCGTCCTTGAGAATTTCTGAAGGGCAAGGGACGGAAATGCTAAGTGTGAGAAAGGCATGTGTTGCACTAGTTTGTCCGCAGCAGATTTAATCTCTCTACACCTCACATATTTACACCACATGAGTGTTGTTCAACATACATTGCCTCGTGTGAAGATGCGGTAGCAAGTTTCACGTGTTTCCTGGGTCCAACAGTGCCATTTTTTTTTGTTCAACATCATATTTCAACACATAACTATTTAAATAGTTTTTTTGCTTTAAAAATGTCCGATTCTGTTTGTTTCTTGACACCATAATCATCACACAACTTTGCTACCGAAACACCGGCCTTCTATCTTTTATATTAGTTCAAAATTTTGGCTTTATTTCACAGTTACTCTAGGGTATATTTCTTTTCTGTCCTGTTGCAGACACTTTTTCATTTAAAAAAACGCATAATCTTTATCGCGTACATCGACTGCGTTAAAAACTCACTTAGACACGACAGTCGTTCTTGTCTGGGCATGTCAAAACACTGATGAGAGATTGATTAGTTCTGCTTACCGTCTTACGCGGCTATCTGTGCGCGTGCCTGATGTCACTCACCAAAGCACAATAACCAGGTAGGTCTTGCGCTGTTGATCTTGCAGTTCAGTAAAAAAATTCAGGTAGACAATCATTCTTGACCGGACACGGCACGTACCCTGCTGCGCGATTAAAAATAGCTCTGTCTACCATCTTACACGGCTATCTGTGCATGCGCCTGATGTCACTTACCAAAGCACAATAACCAGGTAGGTCTTGTGCTGCATGTGACAAGTAGACCCTACGGTGGAATAATTTTGTATCGCCAGATTTTGTCCGTTAAATCCGAAGTCCGCTGAATGGAGGTCCGATAAAATGAGGGTTTACTGTATTTTCAAGTAATTTCTGTTCATTGCAAACAATAGTATATAACTTTTCAAGTTTTTTTTACTAGGATGAGGTTAAAAGTTTAGGAAAATGGTTAATGGACACTGTCCTTTGCCTGAAGGTAGCAGATGCCTGTTCGGGAAAAGTGCTGCCATGAACCAGGTTGTAAAAAGATAATATGAAAGTTCCATGAATCATAATTTTAGTACACTCTGCTAGTGTGCTCTCAGTGCAATGTAATGTTGTCATATTATAATATGGCCAAATAAGTGTGAACTTAAAAATAAATGTTTTAAGTTGTAATTTAGCAGTAGACTAATAATAGTGAGGGAAATCAGGATGTTAGCTTTTCCCCCCTCTTTTATTTGTTTTTCTTTCTCTACAGTTCGTACGTATGATTGAAGTCTTACTTGTCTTTAAAGATTGAAGTAAAATTACAATAATATAATGGCAACGATGCAGCAGTTGTTATTGTTTGATCTCTTTTTGTATTGTACGTGGTTTTGAACAGATGTCCATGATTTTCGTGATTTTTGTTCTAAAATATGGTATGGTGTTCTTGATATACATAATTGTATTTTTTTTGTAATAATGATTGTACAGTAAGTCCTTGATTAACGGACGGTTTACGTTCTCGGAAATTGTCCGTTATACAAAACTTCCGTTAATTAAATCAGATTTATTTTTCGCAGGCAACAACATTTAAAAAAAAATGTAGGTTCTATAACATTGCAAAAATACACACATTTTGCATAATATCTCAAAAATGGTGCACAGCAAGAAAATTTTTACGGGACAAAAGTTGTTCGCAAGAAAATAATGAACAAAAATCGTCTCTACAAATTTTCCCGTATCGCTTACCGTTTCGGAGATGCCTTTACTTTATTCTCAATGTGTAGTAGGCCGTCAGTACTAGTACTACTACATATATGTATTAACTTAAATTTAAAAACATTTTCGGCTACAACCTATGTTTATTTTCACGTTTCGTTGTGTTTGTAGACGGACAACACGAAAGGATTTAAAAACATTTAAAACCATTTTTATCAGCAATTAGTAGTCACGCCACATCCGACTATTACTGTAAGACACATGGCAAATTTATTTAGAAAAAAATAGAAGCCTTTTACAAAAACATATTTTTGCTCTAGCCTACAAAATAACATGCAACATTTACGAACTTGACAATTTAAATCTCAACTATACCTTTTTTTTTTTTGTTGCAAACATGCATGTTTCTGTTGTGTGTTTTGTTTTTATTATAATCAAGTGATATATCTGTGCTGTCTGTGTACGTGCTTTGTTATGTACTGCTGTTTTCTTTTGTTTTGTAAACACTGTAGTGGAAGAATCACTACTCTGCTATCTGGTGACAGTCGATATAAACATTGAGTGGTGTATGTCTCGTTGGTAGTAGCCATGTGACGTAACAAATGTTCTTCACGATTAAAATGATTGGTGACTGAGTTACTAATTGGTGACCGAGTTACTAATGTTTCTCATTAATTAACAACAGGTTATGGGCCCAGGTCCCGCAAGAGATTGTTGCGTGTGGATTGGGATAAAGAAAACGTTAGGCGTCGCATAACTAAAAATTGTAGCAGTCATGTTTTTGTACTTAGCAATATATCCTACAAAAAATGCTGTCGCGGATGCTCGGGATAAAATGCCATTTGTGTGTTACATAATAATTCAAATTTTTTATCCTCTCGTCTGTGAGTGCTTTTTATTATTGTAGGAAAAATGGATGTATCCAGGGTAGTGATTAACAAGTTAGAGGGTTAATCTAATTGGACAGACTGGAAATTCCAAGTCATAATACAGCTACAAGTTCATGGATGTATGGAAGCCATAGAGGGAGGACAACTACCACCTACAGAAGCAACGGACAAGTCAGATACTCAGGTTGGGAAGAAACAAGAAGAGGCATCTGTAAAGAAGGCAGAATTTATGGCTCGACACATAATTGTTTGCGCTCTTAGTAACCAGGTACGTCAATTAATAAACATGTGTACATCGGCAAAAGAAATGTGGGATAAACTGCTCAGTGTATATGAATAACGCACGAGCAACGCCAAGATAGGTTATTTAACCAGTTTTTCAGTATAAGGGAAAAGGATGCTTGCGATTCAGTGGCAAAACACAATGCAAAACTAGAAAAACTATGGGTCGAGCTCCAGGACGAGACATGGAAAGAAGATAAAGTAAAATTGCTAGACTCACTTTTCTTTAATAGAGTACTCAACACCATGCCACGGGAATATTTTGAGTTCATGAATGCATGGGAATCGGTTCCAAACGAGCAGAGGAACTTGACTCTACTGAGAGAGAGGTTATGTGTGGTGGAGATGCGCCTTCAAGAGTGAATGAATGAAGATGCATCAGCTCTCGCTGCAAAAATGAAGCCAAAATGGTATGAAAGTAAGAAGTCGAGTACCAAAGGACCTAAGTGTTTTAACTGCGGAAAGATTGGTCACATTAAAATACTTGTCTAGAAGAAATATCAGGGGACAGGACACAATCCTATTTGTCATGGCCTGCAGAAAGAAAACAGAAGTCGGTGAAGAGTAAAGATGAAGCCCTGCTGACAGCTCTAAATATTGCCAGTGAAGATTTGAATGAATGGTACGTTGATTCTGGTACCACATCACACATGACACCTAGGAGAGACTGGATAACTGATTTCAAAGAAGACAGCCACATCAAAGTGACAGTAGCAAATGATGAATCAGTTTTTTCAAAAGGGGTTGGTAATGTTGAAGTTAAAACACCATATGGAAACAAAATCGTACAAGAAACAGTGTTAGTGCCAGAATTAAAAGCAAATTTGTTATCTGTGAGTAAAATGACCGAAAAAGGTCATTGTGTTGTGTTCGATGATAGGAAGTGCACAATATATTCTGATAAAAGGAGTATCATAGCTACAGCAAAAAAAAAAAAAAAAAAAAAAAAAAAAAAAAAAAAAAAAAAAAAAAAAAAAAAAAAAAAAAAAAAAAAAGATTTGTATGTTCTAGATTCCCGTCAGGAAAATGTTTACATGTCAAAGGAGCACTCAACAAACTGACTATGGCACAATAGGTTGGGGCACCTCAACAGAATAGGGATGGATCTACTAAAAAAAGGCATGGCAGATGGAATATCATTTTCAGAGGAAAAGGACGAACAATGTGTTGCATGCTTGGAAGGTAAACAATACAGAAGACCATTCAAAGTAACTAGTGAAAAAAGGGTGAGTGAGTGCCTGCATCTGGTACACTCAGATGTGTGTGGTCCGATGCCTCAGGAATCCTGGAGTGGGGGACGGTATTTTCTAACCTTCATAGGTGACCACACAAGGAAAGTTTTTGTGTTTATCATCAGGTCAAAGGCTGAAGTGTTTGAGAAATTTAGGGAATTCATGGCCCAAGTAGAGAAACAAACTGGAAAACAAATCAAAACTCTGAGAACCGACAATGGTTCAGAGTATGTCAACAGTGACTTCAAAAACTTTCTAAGGAACCAGGGAATAAGACATGAACTCACC
>PNEQ01003358.1:11134-25377 GCA_003012365.1 Medauroidea extradentata
CGATTCTTGCAGCAACCATTTTGTTCTAATAGTGTCGTACTTCTTGAGCGTAGTTAACATCTCTGATACAGAAATGTAAACAGAACATTGCGGTGCGACGATTACGCGATAGAATTATTTTTACCGTTTCTGTCATCTCAAAAATTAGATGCGACGATTACGCGATGGCGACGATTGTGCGATAAAACACGGTATTAATTACAGGATTAATGTGCAGTAACACACAATGGCAAGGCTATGTCTAGTTTATAATAAGTTTTTTTTTTTTCAGGGCTATGCCCACAGGGAGGCTGTAATTTCAATCCACAAGTATTCCATTTATTTACTGACTACTTCATCAAAAAGTTAAAAATATGTAGTATCTTCCTCATATTAGGCATAGTGGAGAATGCTTTTCCCGATGCCGTGGGCACAGATAGCCTGCACCATTACACATTTTTCCCTTGCAGGGAACACATGGAGATGGCCGAAGGCCGGTGGTATTTGGACGCAGCCTGCACCGTGCTGTTCAGATAGCACAAGAAGATCTTGATAAATAGTGTGTGTGCATCTCGCTTGACTGCGCTGCCGCTTGCCATTCCTCAAACAAAGTTATTAGCATCAAACATATTTTACAGAACCAATTAGTCTATCAGGATTGCTTTGGAATTAGGAATCTTGGCCCTCCAAGAGCACAACTGAATTGTCGCCGACCTATTACACACAAAGGAGAATACATGTATACTAACAATTTTAGTACAGTCGTTTGGTTGGCAACTTATGATGATTAAAGCATATTTTGTTTCTGTTGTGCTTTTTTTGTTTTAGAGGCTACAAAAATGTATGTACATAATTTTTATTTGTTTTAAGTATAACAAGAGGACGCCTGTGTAAAGGTAATTAGTTAATATAAACCGAAATAAATGTTTGTGTTTTTAAAGATGTGCCTCTATAAGTTATGTTTCTAGGTATCTATTCCAAGACATATTCTTGTAAAATTAGTCATGATAAAGATGCGTACAATATATGGTGTACTGCAGTGTACAGTTCTAATTATTCAATACTTGTATTTGTCTAACCACATTCTTTCTTAATATTGGGCATAGGGACTGGCAGTTTGATAACAGTGTCATCGTAAAATTGTTCACAAAATAAATTACATCCTTAAAAATATTATTATTTCTACCAGCTATATAATAATGTTTAGCTTCAAGAACTACTTAAAACAGCCTCATTTTGCACTTAAAAATCCAAATTGTTCCGGGGAAGGGCCTCCTGACCTTCTTTATTATTGAGGGGATTGATAACCATGGGGAGACCCCCCACGCCTTTAAACATGACTTTGTTCCGTAAGTATGCAAATTTTATTGTTTATGATTCTTATTTTGTTTTTAAAGCGTGCTGAGAGGAAAGTACTTGCTGCAAAACTGAAATTTTTAAATGGGCATGTCAGTGACCATTTGGCAGTTGCTGAAGCAATGAGGCTTTGGGAAGAGGTGGATACAAGAGAGAAAAAGAAAAAGTTTTGCAAGGAACACTTTTTGTCTGCAAGCACATTGTACATGCTCAGGTTTGTATGATAAGCATTTTACAAGTGTTAATCCTCACTCTAGGAAGGAGGGAGTAGCAGGATACTATGTATTTTACTAAAAATCCTCTTTAAAAATCCTCTTGTTTGTGGTAGAAAATGTTATTGCTTATAGTCTTATATTTCTGTCGTTTTATGTATTTTATGGTTTGTAGCTGATATTTACGAAGAATATTATAAATTTTGTGACGTGATTCCTTGTAAAATTTGAGGTAAAAGTTATATGATAAAAGTTTTTGGCTGGCAAAAATCTTAAAAGAAGGAATTTGGGATGAAAATTGACATTGAAAATTTAACATAACCAAAAGAAAGGAGAAATGTAAGTAATGAATTTCCAAGTGAAGTTTAGTAACAAGATCCTGGCCCCTTTCTTGAGTTGTTTCTTTAATAATTCAATTTCTCAAAATATGGTTCACTTCACAATTTTTGAGTGAAAATAATTTTGAAATGAAATAATTCATTTCGGAGTTATTCTCACTGGTTCTCAGCGTGGTGAGGTGGTAAGATCTGAGATGTACAACGTAACAAAATATGGTGGACGTTTTTTGGTTGCAATATTTTGTTATAAGCGTCGGTTCGGAAACCTTCAACTGTCTTTCTTGACTTCTATCTTGATTTCCAGTTTGTGTAAAAATTTGTTTGACTACCTCTGGCTAACGTGAAAGTTAAAGTTATAGTGTTGAAGTGCATATGAAATATGCTGCTTGGTATGTTATTGTGCAAAAAAATTGGAATGCCTATAGATATTTTGGAGGGCTTTATATTATAAACTGATATATCAATTAATTAGCTCTATTGAATGTTCTTTACCACACACAATGTTTCTGTATTTTACAAAATTCTAGCTATGGCACTTGTGTTGAACATGCTTTATTTAAATATAGTATACCCTGTTAAATGGAGCTGTCGCAAATAGGCATACACTGTATTTGACAAGTATACAGTGTCGCTTGTTATATGATGTATAAAAGGGAGTACACTAACAATCTTCTAGTCTGCAGCGAATTAAAGTAGCGTGGCCTCAAATGCATGCTTCCACCCACAGCAATTTGCACAGAAGATATTCAAAAAGAAACTATACAGATCTATCCCCTCCTTTTTAGCACGAACAATAATTTGCTAAGACGCTTCAACATCGCTATTTTGATGTCAGCACTTGTTTTTTTAGGAATAAACACACAAACTAGCATTGTCGAGGACATAAACATCAAACTAGGCTATTTTGATAAGTAAATATTTTTTCCTGTTATATTTGAGGCATTCTCCAAATCACTAGGCATAACCACTTTTACTCCACATGCGAGTTGCATGTTGCAGTAAATATAATTTCACTTCACCAATTAAATGTATCTGCTGCTGATGCTAAATATTATACTCACAGACTCGCTTATCATCATAATACTGAATTTAACATGCCTGTAAAAAATGAACACTTGGAATACCTTTCGTTCTTCACAAATCAACAAATGCTACATCGTGGTATATAAACACACCAACCTTCAGTATTGTCAGTTATTTTACTATATTGTAGCTTTCTGCTGTGTCATAATTTTCTTTGGCATGAAATCTATAGTCAAAATGATGCAAGTCCTAAGTCCTATTGATGGTAAATTAAAAACAATGTTGTCTAACTCAGGCACATTTATTTATTTATCAATGTATCCATCTATCTACAATATGTTTATCGATGTTATAGTTATTATACAATTTTACAACTGTACATTCTATGCTTTTTTAAAAAACAGAAAGTGCTGATAGTTTAAGAATATTATTTCTTTATCTTATGCTTGTGAATTTCTGAATGTAATAAAACTTTTAATAATTGGTAACGTTATTACTACTATTATTGTTACTATTATTGTTTGTACAGTATTATTATTAGTGTTATTATTACTCATAGTATTATTATTAATAAAGCATCTAATAAACACAGTACATAACTGCAGGGGACTTGCCTTAATTTAAATTATTATACAAAATTATATACAAACATTGAACAATATAAAGGAATGATACTCAACACAAGATCGACATAACAAAATTGCATAATAAAATAGTCATTACAAGAATATGGAGTAAGATGTATCAAATATTTTTTCACCTTCTGTAACGGGGTTTGCCAAGCCATTTTTTGGCACAGAATATTTTACCTTTCCTTTTTTTGGATATTAAATGATACTGTATGTAGCAGGAGGCCCCAGTGAGCAACACCTTCAAGTAAACTGTTTTCAAGAAACTAGGCATATAAAATGTGGAGCTTTGCATATAACACGTGATACACAGGTAGTTCGAGCACCTCATTATTAAATAAAGATTAAAGTTATTTGCAACCTTTTTTCTTCTTTTCAAAAATACAGTTTTCTTTATTAAAACACACCCAGAGTGTTAATATTTATTTCTTCGCACCTTTGGCTTTTAGTGTCAATTTTCAATTGACTATTTTTCTGGAAGGACACATACACAAAAACTAAATATTGAGGTATTGAGATTTAAATATTTTGTTACATATAGAATTTCAGCAATACAAATTAAGTTAGCAACATAATGAAAATAAGCTGAACGTACACATATTGTAAAGTAATAAATAATTGTATTCCCTCAGAAATTAGCAAAAAAAAAAAAAAAAATATTTAAATCAATAGTTGCTGCTGTGCATAGATGATTCACTGCTAATAAAATATCTCCTAACCTTTGTTTTTAGAGTACCGAAACAAAATTGTAATGGAACACACTCCACAATAAGGAGATTACATTTAAACAATGTCTTTAAAATGTGCACATAGTTCTACGTTCCTGTCTTCTGGAAACCTCCTCAATTGATGATTTCTAGTTTTGCGCCAACCAAAAATTTGCATCATAAAACGTTGCCTCAGTTATAACAAGGAAACATTTCTCAAAATTTGTTACATTGTTTCATGAACCTTCTATATACTAGGTGTCTACCGGTCACGGAAGTCACCAAAAAAGTCACGGAATTTAAACGAGGTCACTAAGTCATGGAAAAGTCACGAAATTTAACGACAGGGCCACGGATTTTGTAAGTGGGCAGTTGAGCGCCATGTAAGTACAAGCAGTTTATTTTCACATGTTTAAATAGTGTTCATTTATTTGTAGCTTCGAGCATATACTTCTCTAGGAATTCTCTGCAAGTTTAACCTTTGTGCTGTACTGTGTTCAGCACTTGGGCCCTTGTAATGAAGGCACACCCATATATTGTGTGTGTGCAGCAAGAGGTCTAATTAATGCAAAAAACAGCATCGTCAACGAGTCCAAACAGTCGCGTATGCCGTTTTTACCAGTTGCCCAGCGTGTTTACTTTCCAGAACCTTGCCCTGCTGATGAGTAGTGCTAATGTTGTGCCTTTTTTTTCCTTCGCTTTGCTTTACAGCGACACAGTCACACACACACACACACACTCCATCACGACGTAATACTCTTAAGCAGACAAAGGTAACTGTGCGTCGATCACCCTGCATTACGGATAAATTCCATGAAGCAGATGATCTTACCACAGTGTCCTACAGCCTGTAAGAGATTGCAACACAAGAAGTTACTCACTTTACCAGGAAAATTTAATACTGTAAACTAAAAACTGCAGAAACTCAAAAAATTACATACCTATAAGACATGCAGTTACGTATTTGTCATTTTCAGTGGTTAGGTTCGGGTTGAGGCAGGGTACGAAAAATCCTCTTGTGGGCACTGTAATATCGATTACTTTACCTGCGTTAATATATGCGTGAAAGTGAGCTGATGATGGCTACTAGACGGTGAGGGTTACAAGTTGGATGTTTGCTGGGCATTTTTTCGCTAAGGGGTTAAGTTATTGACAGTTTCCGGAAAAAGCTTTGCAAGTTGTTTCCTATGCTTAGTAGAAAGTATAATGCGGGTTGGAGAAGGTAAGGAGGTTATCTGCTGACCATGAAACAATTATGCAACTAGCTCTCGCGGGGGGGGGGTTGTCATCTGCTAGCTGTAAGTCAAGCATGTAACTACTATATGCCACTGCCTTATTATCTACAAAGAGTAAGCTTTTGCCTTATGAAGAAATGAAGTTAGGCACTATACAATGTAGTTGTGCTCCGACGTGTGCCGTCACATTTTATAATAGCTTTAACTTTTTTGTGATTTTTTGACAGATCCTGAGAGTATATTCGTAAAATCGCTACCTTATTGTTTAAGAGAGCAGCAGAGTTAAAAAAAGAGAAACTGTTGGAAGAAAGGAAAGTTGCCCAAATTAAGAAAGAGCTAAAAAACCAAGAAAATATATATAATTGTTGTTTTTATAGTTTTTGGAAATAGTTAAATTTTGCCACTGTGATGACGATATAAGTGATTACTAGGCATAAATACATAGGTCACAAGAACTTTTTTTATGTCCCAATAGGTCACCGAAAAAGTCACTGAATTTTATTGGGTGGGTTTGGTAGATAACCTCAGAATTTTATTAAAGGTAGGGCATTTTGATGTACTTTAATGTAATAAATTACCACATGTTTCAAGAGTAAATGTGTCTATTTTTAATGTTTTGGTGTGCATTTGAAGCAGCTTTGCATTTTGCTCATTTGGTTAGTTTTCTATTGTTAATTTCTGGTATTTCAAAATGTATGTATGCTGTGTTGCATTTCCTCATATGCCTGATAAATTTTGTGTTGTCATAGCAGTTTGTGCAGTGACACTGTATTTGAAAATTTGCTTTACATTATGAGATTGAAAGATTGGTATCACTGATAGGAGTATGTGAACTAGACCGTAGTTGTTTTCATCAGATCATTCTGGTGGATAAATTGCTCCATAGTGTTTTGTACCAGCATTTCAACAGAGAATAACACTTACTGTATCTTCTTTGACCGAGTCCTTGGTGAAAAACACGTCAAAAAATTATTCTCACAGCCAACATATGGAGTAAAAATGAAGCAGGGGTTTTGCAGTGTGTGTCAAACACAAACATATGTTCTATTTAGAATTTTTTATGTAAATTTTAATATGTTGCATTTTGGCGTGTTTGTTATGGTTCACATGTTAAATAGGTAGTTCATCATTGCCTATTCTGCAGGTATTTCTTGTAAAGCACATTTCTGAATCTTGTTTTCAACTCTCTGCAGTAACAAAACCAGTCAAAAACTGCTATTTCGAGATGGGCGTTGTACCCATTAGGTAACCGCTGCCGCCAGCTGTCTTTCAGCCACGACGTATTTTTTTTTATCTTCAGTGCACCATGCCTTTTCTGTGACGTCAGGCCTCCTCTCCCCCTCCCCCTCCTCGTACCCTTCCTCTCCCTCGTACCCTTCCTCTCCCTCGTACCCTTCCTCTCCCTCTTCCCCTTCCTCTCCCTCGTCCCCTTCCTCTCCCTCGTCCCCTTCCTCTCCCTCGTCCCCTTCCTCTCCCTCGTCCCCTTCCTCTCCCTCGTCCCCTTCCTCCCCTTCCTCTGTCTCCCTTATCCTACCACCCTTTGCTTGCTGTCTGCCACCTCTCCTCCACTCCTGGCGGACACAGCTGAACTGCCAGGCTAGGGAATCGACGAGCACTTGGCTGAACGACGGCAACGAGGCAACTAGAGCTTTCTTTCCTTCCTCTTCCTCTACGACGTCGCAAGTATAGCACCGCTATGTGGGATAGTTATAACCTAGTATAATATTTTCTTTTTCAGTATTCCACGCTCTTTCTAAATTTAATATTGCCACCAATTTGCAACAGTTTTGGTTTAAATGTGCGTGTTGTTTTGTTGCTTGTGTATCGCGACCATATATTCTGCGGAGTTGCTGAGGCGCAGTATATCGTTGTGGAATGCCTTACTTTATATGGTTTTGTGTGTGTGTTTAGTGCCCTTCAGGCTAGTTTCGCGTATGAGTTTTCTTTGTCTGTTTCACCACGCGTGTTTTTCAGTCTCGCAGAGGCCACGATCGTTCGTGAAGTCATGCTGGCTTCCTTCACCCTTTCTTTTCACTTTAATCTTTTCCTTGTGCACTGATTATTATGTTTCACCTAGAGTAATTACTATGAGTAATGTGTATTACAGACAGTCTTGTGTACTCTATTATTCATGTGGATTTTACCTGAACATTTTGCTGGTTTTTAGATGTCGCATTTGATGACAAAATTAAGTGCTATCATGATTAAATGTAACCTAATCCATGGACATTTCAGGCTTACTATTGTGTATAAGAATTTGTGATCCCTTACTTATTTAGACGTAGCGTTTCATGCATTTTTATATTAAGTATCCTGCCTACATTACGTCAAGTTTCTCTTTGAAACTTTTGAGGGCTAGGTTTACCCTTTTGTTCTAGGTTTTGCTCGTTGAGCAACGTACTTTGTAGACAATATGTCTAAATGTGCTTTGGAAGTTTTTCACAAGGTTATGAATATTCTGTGGACATAACTTTACAATTTGCCACATAATTTTGTAGTGTATTTATGTATTTGCTTGAATTTCTCAGTGACATTCCTTTTTCTCTTTCACTAATATTTACTGCTTTAGATTCTCAATCTTATATTTATGTTTCTACCTTTGAGCATCCTTTGCAGCTAGACTGTAAATGTATTTGTGTCTAATGCATCAGCATGAATAAATTTTGTCAAGCATTAACTTTTTCACTTCCGCTCCTATTGTGCAACACTCCCTTATGAATGGCATCGTTGCAAAATCCAGTTGATTTACTATCCTGGTGGACATACGTGTTTACCTACAATGGTATTTGATTTCTCTTCTTTGTAATGTGTCACTTTCCTAAGTTTTGTTGTCTGGGGTGCTCACTTGGGTCCAGCATATAATTTGTACTGCAACAGACAGGCTTTGTTATGAAAGTAATTTGGGGTGGGGGTGACAGTTACCATCATCACAAGAATGGAAGAGGGGTAGAGGAGAGAGAAAAGAGCTGGTAGATGAGACACCTGTAGTGGGCAATGCACTCATTAAGAAAACAATTGCCAAATTTTGTTATGGGTTTTACTGTTGAATTTTAAAAAAGATTTTGGTCGTGTTAGCAAATTAATTAGCAACGCTGTAATTAACAAGTTGATAGATTTTGCATTAGATAATATGTGTACTTTAAATTCATATTTAACATTGCTGGTATCTTCATTAATTTTCTGGGAATGACCTCAAAAATCCATTCCCTTGCACAATCCGGTACCAGTACTCATAATATCTGTGTTTGACTCTACATTATTTAGTTGTCAGGCTGTACTACAGTAGAGCTCCGATTTAACGAACTCGGGAATAACGAAAACAGCGATTTAACGAAAGGATTGTCAGGAATCTTCAAAAAAATAAAAAAAAATGTATTAAATAACTAAGTGACTGATAAAATAGAATATTAATTGTAAGTTCAGTCCTTTAAAAATACTAGCACCAAAAACTTTGGCCACGGGATTTATTTCGAGATACGCACGCGTGGGCGCGGCCGAGCGAGTGAATGCTTTGTTGCATAACAAGCGCGCGTCTAGATCCTCATCCTGGCGGTTGGCGAGTGAACGAGCATCTAGGTACCCAGTCTCCACAGTGCGGCAGTGAACAGCACAAGAACTAATTTACAGATAGTGCTTCGCATCTCCGTTAGAATACGCTGCAGTGCCGCGCTCTATGGATTAAATCTATTACCGATAGAATGCAGTGGTGTGCAGCATGGTTATTTACACTCGCGTCCCGTCATAAAACAAGCAGGTTTATAAAAAAATATGTAATATTATTTTTGCAGACTTTTTACAACAAATTTACTACCGTAAACGTAAATAATTTGTTTCTCCGATGCTAAAAAAAACGCTTGAGTGCAAAGCATTTTTAGCGAGCAGGCCAACACTAGTTTCTTTCATGAGCACGGCTGCATACAAGCTACAATGGCAGCCGCTGCCATACATATTGAATTATTATTTTACTGTTGTCTCGCAAACTTTTAATTCTTTTTTCATTTAAAAAAATTTTTTTTACAATTTTTCATAGGATTTTCCTTAATTTTGTTTGTGGAGCTGACCGGAGAGAGACGGAAATATTGACGGCTTAGCGGTGTTAGTCATCACTTCTCATGTGTTGCTGGCGCGCACAAAGACGGCCTAACTCACCATGCGCCCACTCGCCAAGCATTTCACTGGAAGTTTTTTTGCCGATTTTTTTCTTTTCACGGCTGTGGCTTACCTTTTCCGGTAAATGTGTTTTGTATTTGTTTTGATCCAGTATACACTAGAGCCCTGATTTAACGAACCCTGGATATAACGAAGGTAGCGATTCTACGAATACAATCTCAGGAACGCACAAAAAATAACAAAATTCTATGACAAAAAAATTGTAAGGAATTACATTGACAATGAGTACAACATACATTATCTAATTCACGGCATTAAAATATGATTTGTAGAGTTGCAGTTATTAGTTGGTAAGTTACAATTAAAAAATAAATAAAAAATAGTGAAATCCGTTAAAAATGCAGCAGTGACAGTTTGAAAACCGCGTGGCGGTGGCAGCGCCTGCGTCAAGCCGGCCAGCCTGTCTTCATCAATTACGACGTATTAGGATCTATATTGAGGTCGTACTATAGCCGCAAAGTTCCAGCGCATGCGCATATGCTCATTTAACTATAGTACAGCCTCCTTCTAGGCTGTTTCACGTCTCATGTCTCACGCCTCACGCCGAATGTGTTTAATTTTTTACACGAACCCTATAAATAATAGCGTGATATTATTTTTCTTTATTGGGTTAACACCATACGTACTTAAAACAATTAACTTGGCGCATAATTTGCTTACACAATGCGTTACTGCGTGTCGTAAAACGTCCATTTCACAAATGAGCACGATAGTAGCGCTACCTATTAACCACGTGTAGAAACATTTGTCTCCGGGTATGCCTAACTTAAAAATAAATAGACATTCGTGTATTACGTAATCCCGGAACTCCAAATTAATTTTTACCGCATATACTGGCTGTGAAAGTGATTATTTGCAACCACTTATACATGTAATTCTCTGCGATTTTAGATAAGAACGTCGCGAAATGGCGTTTTTGGAGTCGGAATATGCTACGGTGCTGCTATCTGTCTTCCATCTTGTGAACGTTCATACAGTTGCGCTATCTGTCCGCTCTGCACGCTACTTATACATACGTTCGTGTACAATTCATCAAACGTCGAGGGATTATTTTGACGTTAGTTATATAAAACTGCGCAATTAATAAATACATCCACTTTTTCCTTCTTTGGTGAATAATTTACAAGGGCATTGTGCTAGTAAGGAAGCCTTTTTTTTTTTTTCATTAAACTCTACGCAAATTGGGCTATTCGCTCACGAAAAGGCACTCGGCAGCTAATTTTTTTTAGGACAAGAGTCGGTCATATCTATTGTTTAGTGGTGTTCTTTTGATTGTAAGACGTCTGCCTATTGATATAAACTATCTTTTGCTTTATTTTTCTGTTAAATGCTACGGAAGTTGGACTATTCGCTCGAGGGAAGACACTCGGCCATATCTACCGCTCAACAGTGTGACGTCTGGCTACTGATATCAATTTATGTTTACATTATTACCTTAGTTAATTTCCCACAAATTGCTACAGAAGTCGGGGCCTGATTAGACACTTTGTAGAAGAAATGCAGTTTAAAATTTTCTGTTATGGTCGAAAAGGGGGGGGGGGGGGGGGGCAAAATAAGCCGCTATCGAATTTACGAAGTTAGTGATTTTATGAATGCGATGAGAAGAACTGTGAGTATTCGTAAAATCGGGGGTCTAGTGTACTTTTTTTAAAATTATGTTAAATTCTGACGAAACATGCCCGAGGATTAAACTTTTTTTGGGAAAGGTGGTTGGGTGGGAGGGGGGTGAAGTAGGATTTATCGAAACATCTATTTAGAATAAACATTTTCAGGTCCCATAGCATTTCGTTAAATCGGGGTTCTACTGTAGTTCAGAATCTAGGAACGTGCAGCATGCAGCTACATAAATCAGTGCACAAAGAATTAACACCAACATGAGAACCCCATGATACCACAAATACAAAACTAACACCAGAGATCAAAAAGACAACAATAGTAGATTCTACACATATGAATCCACTTGTGGAAAGGCTAAACGAAGCTATGCTGTCGATGTCTTCAACCTGCGGCTCGCTAACTTGTTTCTTGCGGCTTGCAATCAAATTTTTCTGTTAGCAATGTGTCTTTGAGTGTCAAAAAGAAAACTACAGTATTCTCCAAATCAAAATTGGTTTAATACAATTTTCACTCCATTTTCTGTCAAAGTTGAGGATGCTCCCACTAATATGTTAATGGTGCATATTAGTTACAGTGCAACACAGACTTAAGAGGAGTCTTCGCTGTTGTTGAATTTCCACCTGTGTTGCTTGGGAACAGCATAGCGATAAGAGCCAGTGTCCCACTCTTGATGAGAAGCATATCGCCTCTATTCGAAGCGCGCCAAACTGGTGTGCAAGGTTTTCATTGTAGTCTTTTTCTTATGTGACTTGAAGCGGTGACCACAATATTTTATTTTTGAATAGTATGAAGTAAAGTCCAACACATGTCTCTTGCTTTGCACATTACGAATTCAGGTAATATTTTTGGAGTTACAGCAGTCTAAAAAATCCTGTTTTTAGCCATTTTGAAAGGCCCAAAATAATGTTTCTAACAATTGTGTTGAATTTTTTAAACATAGAAGCATAGTTTCAAGTGTGTGTTCTTTTCGTAGATAAACATAACATAAATAGCTGTTTCGCGCTGTAAAGAATATGCGTGACATACTGCAACGCCGCCCATGCACCAGTCGAGGGCTTTTATTAAAGGAAAAATTATATGATTATTGATCTCTTAATCATTTATTCAAAAATGTTTAGAAAAAGGACCGCGTCCAAATCTTCAAACTCAATCTCTGCTCATAGCGTAACTTTTTGGTAGTACCTACTGTAGTGAACAGCTTTCCTCCTTGATGAAAAATGGTAAGTCAAAATCAAGGAATCAGCTGACTGATACTCTTAAAAAGTTCCCTCAGGTTTTTTTTTTCCATAGAATTTTGTTATTTTTTGAGGGTTCCTGAGATTGTATTCGTAGAATCGCTACCTTTATTAAATCCAGGGTTCGTAAAATTGGAGGACTAGTGTACGTTTCTTTAACGTGACTTCACCAGTAGAATGTACCTAATTTTTTAAACTACTGTTTATAACAGTACTATGAAATATCATCAATTATATAGTTAGAAGTCCTTTATAGAAAATACTTTAACCTCTCTCCATTTCCTGTCTTGCTCTCTGTGACTTTAGCCATCATTGCTTTCATCTTTCTAAGACGTACATTTTTGTTTTTAGGGATATGAAAGGACAGTTTGCACAATACTTGCGAGAAATGGATTTTCTTATTAGTGGTGATTTCAAGTCTGGTAGTGGCAACATCAATTCGGAGAATTTGGGACTTGTGAAGGCAATTGTTTGTGCAGGCTTGTACCCAAATATTGCAATATTCAGGTGAGCATTGTAAAAATTATAGTGTTTCCTCTTTGTTATAAAATGTTACTAATCCACATGGTAATTGTAAATTCCTGTTACATTAAAACTTAATGGAATTGTAAATATAATTAAGTTTCTGATGTGTTAGTGCTTCATTTAGAAATTTTTAATTTTAAACCCTGATGTTATGTTTGAAAAAAAAAACCCTGTAATATTTTATGAACGTAAATGTATGCTTTAAACAGGTTCAAGCCTATTGTACAGAGTTATTAATAGATATTAAGTTACGAAAACATACCGTAAGTTTCTTTCTACATTTATGATGCCATGCAAAAATGGTCTCTGTTCTTGTTAAGTTCAAACACTTCTGAAATTCTGCTGAAAATCATTTCTGATACCCATTACATATCCTGAATAAATTAAACAAAACATATTGTCATGGACTATAGTACAGGAGTATGAGTGGTGTACTTTTGTGTTTGTGAGTTGCAAGTATACAAATAATTGCATATGATCTTTGAAAGAACTGTGCAATGGGAGTGCATGACTGGATTTATTTACTTGGACATACTCCATTGCGAAATAAATGACTGTTAAATGGAAACTAAAAATAATACAAGAAAACATAAATAAGCAGAGTATGCTTTAGTCATCAGGATACATACACAACATGAAATTCCAAAACTGGAATCTGGTCAGATAAAAACAATGAACAAACAGAAAATAAAAGAAATTACAAGAATATAAAAATAGCTAAGTTGACATGCGACAACGATGAGACGAGACAAAAACACAAACAGAAATACAACAAAACAACGATGAGACTAAACAAAACACAAATATGCCGGACACAAACAGAAAAAACAACAAACGACACAAATGATGAGACGAAACAAAATACAGTAGTTTTCCAAACAGTCAGTATAAACGACGTTTCGGGAACTGGAATCTGTTCCCGTCATCAGGTAGACACACAGCGTTCAGGAACACGAGTGCGACTGATGAGGAGACTGTGAAAAAACCATGGGTTTATATAGGGTAAAGCCCCTTATCATGCTCAGCCAATGGGAGACGAGCTGTCTCCTGATTGGTCGCGCAGCATGTGTTGGCTCTGATTGGTTGTGGTGGGTTGAGTGTTTGTTTTTATTTTGTGCTGTAAATTTGTTTCTCTTTTAATCAATGGGATCCACATATTTTTTAATTCAATGCTCTGTTGACTGAAAATATTGTTATTGCTAATAATAAAGGCTGAT
>PNEQ01003358.1:25477-36313 GCA_003012365.1 Medauroidea extradentata
CTTTGTCAGTTTCCTGTGTAAGTGGTTTAGAGTCTTCCCAAAGGATTTTGTGGCTATTTTCCCATGCATGTTCGGCCAGTCTAGATTTTTGAGTTTCACCTTTTTTGCAATATTGTTTTTTTGTTCTTTTATACGGGTTGATAGAGCTCTGCCAGTTTCACCAATGTACATATGGCCGCATTCACAGGGTATCTGATATACACAGTTGTGTATTTGTAGTTCGTCTGTGGCTGGTTTCACCCTGGTAACCATACTTTTAATGGTTGTTTTGGATCGGAATGCTGTTCGAAGTCCGTATTTGTTTCCTAGACAACTTATTTTTTCCGAAAGGCCTCGAACATACGGAATAACTAGGGTTCCTGATGGTTTTTCTGTTTCTGTGGACTTAAGTGTTTTGTTAGGTTTCATGTGCTGTTTGATGGTGTTTGTTGGGTAACCATTGGCTGTGAGTTCTTTTCTTATTTGGTTGTGTTCTTCAGCTACGGATTTCTTGTTGGAACAGATAATCTCAGCTCTGTTTGGCTAGTGTGCGTATTATGCTGGTTTTTGTGCTTTTAGGGTGGTTGGATGCAAAATGTAGGTATTGGCCTGTATGTGTAGGTTTCCTGTATACTTTGGTTTCCAGACTGCTGTTTTCCCTGCTAACTAGTACATCCAGGAAAGGAATGCTGCCATTGGTTTCTTTCTCATAGGTGCACTTTATTGATGGCGACAGTGAGTTTAGAAAAATCACAAATTCCTTCAGGGTTTCAGGTCTGTGTTGCCAGATAGTGAAAGTGTCGTCTACATAACGGAGCCAGATTTTAGGAGGGCTATTGCTTTGGCTAAGTGCTTCCTGCTCAAAGTTCTCCATGAATATGTTCGCCATGAATGGTGAAAGTGAAGAGCCCATTGCCATGTCGTCTGTTTGTTTGTAGAAACTGTCATTAAACTGGAAATATGTTGTGGTGACACATAGGGTAATCATTTCCATGATGGATGGAATTGGTATAGTTGTTCTGTCTTTTAGGTTTGGGTCAGCTTCCAACTTGGCCTTGACAATGTTGAGAGTTTCTGCCACAGGTACATTGGTAAAAAGGCTTTGGACATCAAAACTCACAAGGGTGTCGGTGTTTTCTATTTTCAATGTTTTGGCTATGGATATAAAATGATTAGAGTCTTTGACAAAAGTTGGTGTCTGCCTTATGAGAGGTTCAACAATTTTTAGGAGATATTTGGATAGTTTTTTACATGGAGCATTGCAACAGCTGATAATCGGGCGCAGAGGCATGTCAGGTTTATGGATTTTCGGAAGACCATAATGTGGGGTGACCTACTGCTATGTGGCGTCAGCTCTGATCTTATTTTGTCTGGAAAGTGACTTTGATGTTTTTTCAAAGTTTGGTGCACTTTTCGTTCTATGCTGACAGTGGGGTCTTTTTCAAGATGTGTGTATTGTTCAGTGGTAATGAGATCTGTGATTTTTTTGTCATAATCTGATTTATCTAGTACTACAGTAGCACGGCCCTTATCTGCCGGTAGGATTACAATGTCAGGATCAGATTTGAGAGTTTTGATGGCTTTGAGTTCATCAGGAGATATATTAGGTTTTGGTGAGCCAGCTGAATTAATTGCTGTGCGTACAGTCCAGCGAAATTCGTCTTGTTTAGCAGCAATTGATGACACTTTGTCAAGTGTTGGAATGTGTCGTGGAGCAATGCAGAAATTGAGGCCTTTTTGCTTTTTGCTCATTGTTTTTATCTGACCAGATTCCAGTTTTGGAATTTCATGTTGTGTATGTATCCTGATGACTAAAGCATACTCTGCTTATTTATGTTTTCTTGTATTATTTTTAGTTTCCTTTTAACAGTCATTTATTTCGCAATGGAGTATGTCCAAGTAAATAAATCCAGTCAAATAATTGCATAGTTTGGTGTGCGTGTGCACTCTGTGCAGTACCCTTAACCGTTCCAAAACACATTTTTACTCCGGCAGCTGCTCAGCTGGAATAACATACACAAATTTTCTACCACTGTAAGAAATAAAAATTTGATTGAACTCATTTAGAAAATGCTTTGTTATTTCTTGTGTAGATGCCTATAACTTAAGTACTGACTGAGTAAAGCATCTGAAAACCAGTAAACTCAAATCCAAACAATAATACAGTATACTAAATTTGACTCCACCAAACTGCTTCAATTATATAATTATTACGAAAATATTTACAGATTTGCGATGGTATGTTACAGTCTTAATTATTTTCTCAAATTTATGTAGAAAAGTTTTGTAATTATTATCTCCAATACACTAGACCCCCGATTTTACGAATACTCACATTAATCACATTCGTAAAATAGCTACCTTCGTAAAATTGTCCAAAATTATGAACTTCAAGGCATCGCTATCCAAGCCAGTACGTTGTGTATAAAAGGAATGGAGAGCTCTGGGAGTACGCAATACCCAAATATCTACTTTATATCCAAAGATCAACATAGTCATGGTGGTAAACTGTTTCTATGTATGGCTGATAGGTAGCGCAATCATTGTCTTTTCCGGAGATGTGAAATATGAGATTGCGCTACTCATTTGTGTCATTTTGATTTGTGTTTATGAAAGTCACATTAACTCAACTCTTGTTATTTGAATTTAATTAGAGGGCTGTTGTCTAAAATATTGTGTAGTCCAAAGTGGCAGACAGTTTACAGTTAACATTAATAACTATCCCCAAACCCGGTGAAATTGCAGTCAGCATAAAATCAAGGCTCTGTTGTAAAATTATTTGTAAGATTGAGGTTTTACTGGAAATTTTTTTAAATATTTTGTTTAAGACACCACACATAATCAAGAGTTGACTCAAGTAAATAGAGTCTCAACAGTGGATGATGAGAATTTGAAAATTGCCTTAGTAGATAGGGCATGTATATTCTTTTGTTTGATGTGTTTCCACATTCAGAATTATAAATGCAATGAGTGTACTGCTGTTTACAGGAGAGTGGACCACAGCAGACACACAGGCAAGACCTATGTCAAGCTGAGTACGCGTGAAGATGGTCTGGTCGGCTTGCATCCCAAATGTGTGGCAGAGAGTATGAAGGCTTTCACTAGCCCATTCATGGTGTACCATTTAAAAATGAGGAGTTCACAAGTGTTGTTGCATGATATCTCTGTCATTTACCCTATGGCCCTGCTGTTCTTCTGTGAAACTATCACTTGTGCTGCTGCTTCAATCAACATCACTGACCAGATTAGCTTTAGCTGCAGTTCCACCGTTGCTGCTGCGCTCTTGAAGGTAAACAATACTCTTACAAATAACGTACCAGTTTATTTTATGTTTTCTACAATGTGTTCACCTTAACTGTTTTTGATGTTGCTATGTGTAAAATAAGTTGTTTAGTATTTAATATAGTGATTCTCACCACAGTGAAGACCTTGATATACCTATTTTAAGAACAGAGTAAAACAAATGTTGATAACATTAAACTGCAACTAACTGTTGTATCCCTTATTGTTACAAATATGCTTATCATCCTTTTGAGTAAAATTTTGTGTAGTTTTATTGCGTTACTATTAATTTAGCAAAATAGTTTAATGATGCCACATTAGGTCATAGTAATATGTATGGTGCCTACAAAAACTATTTTATGTTAACTTGATTAGTCCAAATTATTTCCCCACCAAAGGCAACCATGCAAAATAATAATAATTCCGTGACAATTTTGATTTTCAAATTATTGAGCTTTAAAAATGCCATATTTTTTTACAAGGCAGCCGTAAATATTGAAAATATGTTCTTATTGGCTAACACGTGCAGGAAGTAGTCTGACATGTTCTGGTTAACTGCCGCCCGCCAGGCATTATTGTATGTATTGGAATTTTACTCTGACTTTAAAAACAGATAAAATTTTGTAAACCTGTTACATATAAATTAGCTCTGGAAATTTGCCCATTGTTAATGCATGCATGCTAGAAGATTTTTTTAATAAATAATGAAGATTTCTCTGGTGTTTATTTGAGAGGGGAGAGTCGTTACCGTTGTAGGTGCAATCTTTATTAAATTTTATTTCGGAGTCGCAAGTACAATTTAATGAACAGTGAAACCCCTTATTTACACTTTTCAAGGGGACAGGGCAAAAAAGTGTAAATAGTGGGGAAGTGTAAATTAAGGGAAATCTCATAAAACTCATTCAGCTTACCTTATTTAGTACTTGTTTTCATGTTGCTTAAAAAACTCTTCTTTTAAAATCAAAGTGATAATAGTCATGCAAGCCATGCATTTACTGGGTTGGTATCTACTGGCTTCTCAAGATTCATTTTAGTGACATTTTGTGACCTTTTTTTTTTTGGTACCCATTAAAGAATAGTACTTTCATAACATCAAAATTGCATGTATAACTGCAAGTTTGTAGTGTTATGCAATAACTTAGGCTTGATTTAACACACTTAAAGCAGAATTACCAAGGAAAAATCATTACTGTAAGTTAAAATTCTCAGTTAAACCTATTAATTCTAATTAGTCAAGCATACCTTCCAAATATTTTCAGTGTTGATTTTCTCCAGGATTCGTACACAAGTCAATTATTATTATTATTATTATTATTAGGCCCATATTATAAACCTCTTTCGAATGAGTACCAACTGCTATCCCCATAGAGAAAGCATTGGTGAGCAGTTGGTTGTCATTCGAAAGAGGTCTGTAGATACTGCCCTTATTGTCACACAAGTGAAGAATCGTATTCTTCTTGAAGCCGATGTAAGTTGACTTCAATATTTTAGTCAATTTCAGGACGAAATTTAAACCACACTATACTGCACAAAATAAAAAATAAATAAATTTTACACTGTTGATTTTCAAAATTAAGTTACTGTGAATTTTTGGTAGGTTCCGATATTTTTTTGTTCAGCAGCTTAAGCTCTTCTTTCTGTCGCTCCAGCATTTTATTTTTGACAAACTGCAACTCTCTGATTTCTTCATACAGTACCTTCTTTTCTTTGTTCTTTCATTTTTGTATTTTTCTTCTGCCATTTGGGCTAATGCTTCTTTACGCCTTGCTGAAGAATTCCTGGCAGTTTGAATCATCTTTTGTGAAATTACCACATCAGATGCAGCAAGCACCTACTGAAGAAACTGCTCCATAAACTGGTCTATGTGCCACAAGGGAATCTTCTGTCATATGTTCAACCAAACACTCCTTATTGATTGAAAATCTCCTTTCAACAGCTGCATTACCATGAAACATTACCAGAATTTTTTGAAAGAAGGTAAGCAATGATGCGTTATCCATTTTCAGATCATGAATGACAGTTATGAGGAAACTGTCCAGTTTGTGTTATTTTCTGTCAAGTTGCTTTGACAGCCTCAACAACACTAGGATTTTCTCAAAATTTCAAGTAATCTCTCTTCACACAGTCGGCAACCGTCATCTGCTGTTTTGCCACAAACATTTCAAGGGCTACAGCTATTCGTGAGTTTCGTAACATCTGACTTCTCATTATTTCTGGGTCTATACACAAAACACATTTCACAATCTTGTACGATAACGGACATTTTGTTACAAGCTTTGTAAACAAATGTTGGGAATAGCATTTTCAATCGTTTCGAAACTTCATTTCTTGTATGCCTTTACTGCATGCAACTTTCGCCCCAAACGCAATATCAATATTTTGAAGGGTCTTGAGAGAAGCAAGTTCAGTCACGTCTAAACTTGCTAACTGAGAGCCAGATTTTATACCATCATCCACAGATTTCTGTACAAATCGGGACGCTATTCCTTTTAAAAGGCAGGAAAGCTCCTGATACAAGAATGGTAGCATAGGTGTGTGTGTCTGGAATTCAGTCAAAAATGGTTCCAGCTGCAATGATACAGACAACAAAAATTTCAGTTGGGCTTGCAACATATCATCTACTAAGGCTTCCTTTACTTTGTTGAAGTTCTCTGAATTTGGTGGTTTCTGTTCGACAGACTTGACATACTTTTTCAGGTGTAGCAACATTTCTATGGCCCGTGTAAGCACTTTTGAACTCTCCACCCACCTTACCTTACAGAATTTCAACGCAAACACTGAAGATCCTGTTTTCTGTGAGTACTCAGCTCTTCTTGATGGGAAATCTTTGAAGAGGTAGAAAAGGGAACGAAGAAAGCAATGGATACTCCATCCTGTTTTAGTGTGAGCTGTCTTGTATGCTCCTTGGACAATATGTAAGGAACATATTCCAACATCAAATATTTCCTGGCCATCACCTTCACCTTTAAAAATGCCCTGAATATCTCTCAAGAATTTTAGGTTGACGTTTGGCCCATCAATAGATATTTGCAAAATGTTATTCAGAGGTATTCTCAGATCAGCCAGAACACCTCTAAACTTGTCAGCCAAATCTTTTGCAGTTGCTCGTTTTTGAGGAAAGCTGAAGTCAGGTATCTAGTCGAGACAGTGCTGTGCTAGATTAGTTATGCCTAAATCTCACCACAAAATCAGTTTGGCCTTTTTGCGAAACTGGGAAAATGACGCGAACAGTCGTCATAGATATTTTCTTCAAGACAAGAAAGCTCACTGTTTTTGGCTAAAAAGTCAACAAACATTTTGTTGGTTTTATAATTAGCCAAAACCATAGCATTTACTGTCTTGAAAAAATTGGCCAACATAGTGAAAACCATTTTAAACAAAACTGCCAAACAATTTTTGATAGCTGCACTCATTTAGACTTAAAAATAATTTATCGCGAAAACAGTAAAAACGGGAGGGCATCGAGTGGTTTGAAATTCAAGAAACGTGTGAATCTTAGCAACAAGATGACAGGTGAGGCCGCAAGGGCAAATGCATAACTGCAAACTGAATTCTTGAATTCCTAGCAGAAATAAACAACGAAGTGATTGTTTGCCTTAACGAATACTTAAATGTCGATGAAACTGCTCTGTTCTCAAAGTGAATAGGGCAGTAGAAAATGCTAACTTATGTCTCTGGTGCATTATTTACACAATATTTTATTTATGTTTAAATATACTAGTTTTAGTAGTTTATCGAGAAGCCATCACTTGAAATTTCTAACACTGATAAATTTCACTCTGGTTAAATTTCAAACACTTTAAAAAACATTTTGGCTGACTACCCTTATGAATTTTCGTAACGCCTAAAGACAACAGTATAGTAACAAACTAAACAGAAGCGAATCAACAAACTGTGATGTTGAGAGATAGTCAACATATGAAATCAGTTTCCTGCATGGAATTTATGGTAAAATTGCCTATATGTTTATAGAAATTTTTGTCTTTCGAGAAAGAAGAATTGGAACAATCCTTAAATTAAATTCAATAAAGTTGCTTTTAAAAAGAGTAACAGGAAAAGTAACAACATTCACCGTTACTTTGAGAGCAAATAATGTAATTAATTACAGCTAAAAGTTACAGAAACCTAAATGTAATGGCGTTACCCTGTTCCTTACTGGAAAAAGTAACTGTTGCAAGTAATTTCAATACTTGTAACTCTTTACTTCCAGTCCCTGGAACAAACTAAATGCATTCACTTATGTATTTCACAATTTTAATAAAATGTGTACTTCAAACAAAACTAACTGCACCCTTTGTCTATGTTTTAAGATAGATATGCAAAATTCTTTGAGTTACATACCAATATATATTTGTAGGTTCTATAAATTGAGATTTTTTAGTCATTTATTGTTTTCAGTGTGCTGTGTTTGGTACATATTTTCTTTAGTAGCATATAACTTAATATACACTTTAATTTTTTTCATACCTGACAAAAGTTAATTTTATGTATAAAAATAATTTGTGTGAGATTCTTGCTAGCAGAATGTGTATGTCTAATCCTAGTGTTTAATTTTGTTTATAGGAATTGAGAGAACAACTGGATGTATTCTTGAAATTCAGGATAACACACCCAAATATTACAGATTGGAATGACCGTAACTTCGAATGCAAATTATTAAGGTTGGTAAGAAAGCTGATGAGCATGTGAAACTGCTTTGTGTGTAGGTTTTCTTTTCTCCGTCATTTCTGGTTGCCGGTTCTTAGTTCTTCTACATTTTGATATCCAAAACTTGGATGGAGAATCAGTGTCAGAATATTACTTCTGCAAGGACTGAAATACTGCACGCATTTATTACACAAAGAATTTAATGTGGTGGGAATTTAATACATTTCCACATTTTTATTATATATTTAGTAATGTTTATAGTTTAAAAAATTGTTACGTAAAGTTACAAAGTCAGCATAAGTAAGGCAAAATTTCATCATGTGGCATTCAAAATGTAAACAGAGTAGAGTTTTAAAGCTTCTTGAATGCCCCAGAAAATACCTTGCGCAGTACAGTTAACAAAACGTATGTGGGTGCATGTCTTTTATGTTTGAAAATATTTAAATCTTCTGTTTTTTTAAATTTTGACATGTCCAGTGAAAATATTAAAAAATAAAAACAGAAGTTCAATATGGTCAGATGACAGGCAATGGGACAAGAACATCGAATGAACATTGCCAATTGCATTTGTCCTTGAATTAGCTAGGTTAGCCGACCTAGCACCGTTAAAGTTAGCAATATATGATGATGTTCTTCCCTCTCAGTCATTCATACCACTTGTTGCCGCCACTTGCTGAGTGAGAGTGAGTTTATTTCTACTACAATTTAGAAAGAAAATGTTATCTTGTGGGAGATTTTGTCACAGGGAAAAAAAGTTTATGCTAGTTACGCTGCTATTGTTAAGGGGTCTCAGAAAGTGTGAGACCGAAGTAGAATTAGACTTTACTAGGCTTGGCAAAAAAAAAAGGTCATTTAATTAATTTTTTTAATTTAAATGCAAGCCTATTTCGGCTTTAAATTATCTTTAAACGTAACTTTATTTTCACTAAACCTCTGTGATTGGTCAGTTTACACCCCTCCCCGATACCAGTGCAACAAGCAGCAGAAATTGTCCGTTGCCAAACTGATAACATTAAGTTTTCTAACCTCTAATGGAATTAACCTTAGCAAAGAGGTTTGGGGAACAGAAAAAAAAAATTGAAAACTAATGGTTGAGAGAAGAGTGAGAAGCAACGTGCATGCCCATGCAACTGAGCTAGTGAAGCCTACTTAGTTTGACAGTTTAGAAGAGGAGAGAGAGTTGTGCATGCACGACGACTGTTTTGTACTGTGAACATAACAGGAACAGGAGACATAAGAACAGTTTTTTTTGCGGGAACTAATTAGTAGTTCGCTTAGCCTAGCAGCTCAAAACAAACTGGTAGTGGTAGTTCATGAAGGACCCATCACTATTGTTAGCATTGTTTCACACACTCAAAAATATTAGAAATGCTGATTATGAATACCAAATCATGTGAAGTTATTGGTATTTTGTGAATTATGTTTTTCGATTCCCAATGTTTATACTTAGAATTATATTCATCTATGAACAGCTATTTTTTTCTATTTGCACATTTAGAAAATACTATTCATTATTGATGTAGATGTGGCGGCATCATGCATACGATACGCGCATGGCAGTAGAAGTAAACGGAATGTGAATTCTTCAATGACAGGCGTTTTTACGTTGTGTGTTTGTTAGTGACATTTTTGTGTTTAAATTTGATAAAATTGAATATAATATTATAAACACATTTATGTGATTCATAATAGCAACATTGTGTGCGGTTTATAAATAAAAGTTGGTGTCGATGCACAGAATCCTGTTAACTCGCAAGTACAGTGAACTCTCGATAACTCGGACCTCGATGTCCCGGACTTCGGATAACTCTGACAGAATTAAAAAAAAATAAAAAATAAAAAATAAAAAAAAATTAAATTATTTTTTGGTCAAAAATTATAAGGAAATTGTGTCTGCCTCATTTAAATTCATCACGTTTTATATAAAAACAGTATTAAGCTCTCATGGCTACTTAGCTGTTAATAATCCCACCGTAAAATATCTGGCAAGTTCTGTGCGGTTAAATGTTGCTAGCGAAGTGCGCTAGTAGAGATGCAACTTAGCAGGCAGACATCCCTTCTTTATCTTTCCTCCCTCTTCACCGCGCGAACCATACACGTACGAGCGTCATAAATAAACATTTCGGTATGATGTTGGTGAATTGGACGGTAACTACAGGTCACAGTGACACCTAAAGGGAAATTTATTTTGTTCCGGTATGTGCGATAAATTCAAGATTGCAAAACAATTTGTTCCGGACATCAATAAAAAAAATTTAAATGCATTGGTTTGCATTGCAATGTAGGCAAGGTGGTGAGAAGGTTTTACGGCCCTTTGACGATGTCTTACAAGCAGATCAGGGTAAAGTGAGGTGAAAGAACAATACAGCATCAATGCCCCAGCAAGGATTTGAACTCGGGGCCTCTCGCACTGTAACTGACGCCTAACCCACTACGCTAGAGGCCGGCGCGATATAAAAAAATAGGGCTTAATAAATTATAAAAAAAGAGGGGGGCAGAAGAGACTTTTGCCCCGGGCCGCACATTCTAAATGGCTTCGCTTTTGAACAAGTTAAATTATTAAAATAAATGGGCTTTTATTGAGTTCCCATTAACGTTGATGGTATCTGTGAAATTTATTTTAAGCGTAAAGTGTGTGTAAAGACGTCACTGATCTATGATGATGCAGCCAAGGTAAGACAGTATGGAGGGAGGCCTACAAGCGCACATTATCACTTCAACCATGGCCTTAGACTTCAACTAAACAAAAAAAAAAAAAAAGGAAAGGTAGACTGAGATTTACGTTGCTCCTGGCCTCGTATCCTAACAAAGAGGCCCTGGGTTTCGAATGGTTGAATGATACATATCTGGAGGAGACTGTAAACAAATAGTACATCAGTACAAGAGAGATTGTGGTGTGATGTGTTAAACTGCAAGCCACAGCTGGCA
>PNEQ01003359.1:0-18906 GCA_003012365.1 Medauroidea extradentata
CTACCAGAGTACACGTCCGTCTACTTCTGCCGCCACTACCAGAGTACACGTCCGTCTACTTCTGCCGCCACTACCAGAGTACACGTCCGTCTACTTCTGCCGCCACTACCAGAGTACACGTCTATCTACCTCTGCCGACACTACTAGAGTACACGTCTATCTATCTCTTTGCCGCCACTACCAGAGTACATGTCCGTCTACCTCTGCCTCCACTACCAGAGTACACGTCCGTCTACCTCTTCCGACACTACCAGAGTTATATAATGGCCGCCCTTGCCAAGCCAAGCTGGCTCTCTTCCTGCAAACAACCTTTCAAATAAAAATATTGCTTTGAAACACATAATTTCACTTAAAATTTCGACATAACTGTTAATAATTTTAAACTGCATGTTTTTTTATTGGCCCACGCTGGCCAGCGCAAAACAATCACTGTTTCTCTCGTACACTCAACTTGCGGCTGTGCATGAGTGAAGTCACATACATGTTCAAATCAGAACTGCTGCACATAATGATCGTAAATTTAAATTAAAACTCAAAGTAACCACAACATAAACCAAATTAAATACAAAATCAAATAATTTCTATACTGATACAGGTAAAGGTCAAACATTACCCTTCTGAACTTCATTCAACAATACCTGAAGATAATAAATCAAATACTAAATAACGACAATTTGAATAAATTACATAAAATAAAATAAACACTCTAAAAATAACAATAAGGAAAATAAATGAGGCCTAAGTGGTTGGGTGGACCACCTGACAATACTGTGATTTCTAGGTTTGTTGATAATTTTGCAAGTTTTGGACACATTTTTTCGTTGTTAACATAATTGTTTCTATAGTATGACCACTGTAACAGTAGGTCCAATATGATTGCAAAGAGAAGTAACATCAACATATGTATCTGTATTTTAGATTCTACAGGGCAAGGTGGGGCAATGTAACACATTGGCCTAAAATTTGTAAGTATATACTCATGTTTGGCTCTTAGCTCTGGCCATTAAGATTTTTGGTTCTGCATAGTCACCTGAAATTTCTCCAGGTGGATGCTGGCAAAGGATCATGGCCGGTTCATCTTCCATTCCCTGTCTTTGTGTAAAGTTGTGTCTCACTTCCTAATTCACTTTATTTATATAGTTAACGTGATTGCCGAGGCCTAAGTAGAAGGAAACTCTGGTTAAAACATATTCACATACAACTGCTGTCGGCGAGACTTAAAGCCCATTTATCTTAACAGCTATTTACATTGTAAGTAGTATTATTACTTTAGATTCGTGTCATGGTGTGGAAGCATTCTTGTGTCTAGGTAGTGTAACAGTGGTTCTCACACTGTGTGCGCTGCTGTGCTTTGGAGTAGTAAACTGGTTACTATAGGGGGAATGGCATTCCAATTTTTATTGAAATGCTACATAATACTGATGTTGTTAAGTTAGTATCATCTTTTAAAACATGTTCTTATTGTGAACAGTGGTTCAGTTTAGTTCATGTAGGATGAACAGGGTAGCCTGAGTTTGGGCCCCTCTATCTGGGGAGGGGAGGAAGTTAGATCTTATAAGAGTCTAGAGGTGGTTTGCCCCATTGACTTCTCTGTGGCTCATATTTTACGGGAAGGGGTTACCCCAGTCGTCTGAGCTTAGCCTTCCCATTTAACTCCGGACCTGGCCCTCCACTGGCCATGGAGGGGTTAGGCCTGGAGGGGGGAGAGGGTGTGGGCTCCGGCGGAGTGAGAGAGAGGAAGTGTTGCCTGGTGCTGGCTAGGCCATAGAGGAAGTAAAGTATTCAAGAGTGGACACAGCCGTGTTAACCAACGAGCCGCTAAAAAAGGGGCATCATTCACCGGCAACTTTGGAAACTAAAACTTTTAGTTTACAGGTTGGCAACACAAAGACGTTATCTAACCTGTTCAAATATTTGGGAAAGTAGAACATTTGCACGCCCCCTTCTGCGTGTGAACAAACAGAATCGCAATTATTTGTAGAACAGGGGTACCTCCTTATCTTCCTATTTTTATAAAATTTCAGCCAAATACTTCCACAAACACCAAACAATTTACGATTCGTAGCCATCACGAGCTGTCAGAGCAGTCACGAGGTTGCACATCTCATGGTAGACAACTTAACCGAAAAGTTATTGTAATTGAAAATGTCAATTACTATAAATTAATAAATGTCTAATATTTATACAATAAATGCTTGACACTATAGTATCATAAACCACCAAACATTGTATTTATATTACACATAATGTTTACTTTGTAATGTTGTCGGTGCATGATGCCCTTCAAATTAGTGGCCCTAGCCGCCCTATTCTGTGTCCACCCCCTGGGCTACGCTAGAGAGGCTCACTTAAGTGTTGGAAGTGGCAGGGTGAAGAGGTAGCAGGAGTATCTGTTGCTAGAGCCTTGGGACACCGAGGATGTCAGAGGAGGTGTTGGAGAGTCTTGCCTTTCTCTGCATGAGCAAAAGGGTAGCTGCCCATTTGAGCTGAATGGTGCTGCTAGAGTTTGGAGAAATTGCAAACAAGTAGGAGAGCTAGCCTCTAGGACTAGGAAGCGGTGAGTGTGCGGCCTTTGTGTCGTTCAGTTATTTTGCTGGAACATTTTTCCCATCGCTTGGGAAGGATTGCCAGCCGCCTGTACACCAAGACGCCTTGTGAGGCCTGGAGAAATAGGGGACATATAGTTTTTGCCCAGTTGGACTTGGAGTGGATTAACCTCGATTGCCATTCTCCAAGTACTGCTGGATTTGTGGGTTGTATTGATCACTGAACTGCACGGAAATTGGATGAAAGCCATTGCTAGAGGTTTCGGGAGTCGCACACTTTAATAAGCAGTCCAATTTAACAGGAGGTTGAAAATGGAAAGTGTGTCATAAATGTACAGTTTATTTTATTTATTTTATTTACGTCTTAAGTTTTACATGGCGAAATTACGCCGTACACCTTTTCTTACATTTAATCATGGTAATTATACATTATAAAGTTATTAATAAATTAAACATATTAACATTGGCAAACTGATGCAATTTATGTTTACAAATGCAACTATGTATATTTTTAGAAAATTAATTGCTTTAACAAAAAAATAAATTGTATTGAAAATAAGCCAAATGAAGGAAAATTAATCACAATTAAATTGCGTGTGTAAATTATCGATATTGCCATGTTGTAAAATTCTCATAAGTAACAGTGTGCACTCAATTGAGCGGCAAGGTATGGTGTTTGTATAAGACGTGGATGACGAGCTGAGAATTAAAATGGTTATTGTAACCGTCATTTTAATTGGGCTTTTATGTGAACATGCAATTCATGTAATGCAAATGAGCGGAAATATATACCTAAGAAGTGTATTTGTGAGTCTCAAATTCTGGGTTTTCCCGAAGCAACACGATACCCAATTGCTATAAGCTTAGGTCGGGAGTGATCCTGGGACTTGCCCAGTGTTTAAGTGAATTGGAGTTTCGGGCTTTGGCCCGTTGTGTTTGTTGTGTGGGGAGCTGAAGTTTTAAAGGGCCTCCTGCCTCATGGTCACGAGCCAGAGGGCTCAGTTGTACTACAGTTATAGATATTTGCGGACTTTCATGGTCATTGTTATTAGTATTATTGCGTGTTGGCCGGGCAGCAGGCAGGTTGCATCATGCTAGGTGGACAGCTCGGTGAGTCAACCAGTGATGTAATGGGTTTTTGCTACTATGTCGCAACTCCCGAGAGACGTCATTGGGTGTCCCCGATGACGCCAGTGCGAATAAGTGACTATCAAAGGGCACGACCAAGGTAATGTCTATTTTTAGACATCGGATCATCATATTTCATCAGCCATTGGCATCACTGAAGGGGCTGTATAAAAGCCTCGGGACTGCGCAACATGAGTCAGTCAGGAAGTGATAGTCGGGAAGTGACAGTCAGGAAGTGGTAGTCGGGAAGTGACAGTCAGGAAGTGATAGTCGGGAAGTGACAGTCAGGAAGTGATAGTCGGGAAGTGACAGTCAGGAAGTGACAGTCAGGAAGTGATAGTCTGGAAGGGACAGTCAGGAAGTCTTAGTCTGGAAGTGATAGTCTTGTAGTGAGTCGTGAAGATGAAGTGAGGCCGAGAGTGGTGTGAGGCAGCGCCCTTAGAGGCGGCGTTGCCGCTGGGGCGGCGATGAACGTCATGAGAAGTGACGAGCAGAGAGGAGACACTGGCGGCGGCGCAGAGATGAGGACCCAGCGCCTTAAGGGCGGTATCACGATGGTGTCGAGGCTGATGTAACATCGGCAGAACTGACAAGGTGTGGCATCGTGAGGATGGCAACACGGCAGCGGTGGTTGGTGTCAAGGCTGTGTGACGCCAGCGGGCTGTAGGAAGGACGAACAACACTTGCTGTGTTGTGTTGGAGTGCTACAGAGGCAGTGAGCTGTGGAGAACAACACTGATGGTGTTGTGTCGAGGAGGGCAGTAACTGGCTACTTGAGGAGACTGTCTACCTGGTGATTCAAGAGAAGGAGTGCTTCGAGAGTTCGCTATTGGTCCTGCTCAGAGAAGGTGCTAAGCTTGTGCAGAGAGGCAGGTTAGGACATCTTGGTGATGTCAGGAAGACGTCTTGGTGACGTCAGAGTCTACTGCGAGGCTACAGGCACATACCTTCGGAGCAGTACTGGGTGAAACAAGAGGGCTTCTGCTGCGGGTCGACAGGTGAAGAAGGAAGTGCACGACGGGAGTTGAACCGAAGACCTCAAGAGTGAAGACAGTGGTACACTCTGGGTGCTGCACTGTACATGGTGAGCCATCCTCCCTTAGGACTGTTAAGGTTGTACATTGTCACCATTTGAGATACTGTTGGTTTGATATATGTATGACTGAACTTTTATTGTGATTTGTAGTCTTTAATTGATTAATGATGAATATTCTTGTGCTTTAATTGTCAAAGTTAATTAATGTTCTGTGGCACAGTACTAATTGTGTGCATAACTAATTGTGTTGTGCTAGGTATAGTTGAATACTGTTTGTGTATTTCGTAGCTTTGTGAGCTATTAAATCCAGTACTTAATTTAACTCTTTTATTTATAATTATAAGACCTCTATCCCAAAAGAACTCATGGGAATTGCCCACATGAAAAGTCTTTGCTCAAACTCGTAACAATATCTTGGCTTTCGAGGTTGAGCCGTGTCGTTGTGGTAGAGGATACAGACGTTTCACCTCACGTTCCAACAGCATCTTAATTTCGAAAGCCAAGATATTAGTAAAGTTATAGCGTATAAGATTTCTAATCAGTTTATGAATTTGAAATTTTTTTTTATTTAAAATGTCTTAACTGCACTGTACCTGTACAGTGGAGTGAAAATATTGTGGGTCAGCACTAATAGCGACGTCTTGAGCACTGGTGAGGATCAGATGAAGTGAATGTGGAGCAGTGGTGAGGATCAGATGAAGTGAATGTGGAGCAGTGGTGAGGATCAGATGAAGTGAATGTGGAGAAGTGGTGAGGATCAGATGAAGTGAATGTGGAGAAGTGGTGAATGCAGTGATAGAGAAACAGGAGTACATAATCTGCCATGTTGCTAACGTACGAAAATCAGGAGCGATCCCATTGTGGATCAAACCTGGCTCACCATTGTGGGAGGTGAGTGGTCCGACCTCTTTAATCACTGCAGCTTCCTGTAATGTTTTAGGAATGCTTTTGTTCTGAATTGGTGGACCACTTCAGCTGGAAAAACTTGAAAACTGACAAAAGTATGATTGTTCTCATGTTAATTAGTACTGGCAGATATACAGCAGCTCACGTAACTGTCCAGTTATTACAATTATTCTAGTTAAAGAATTGACAATGGGTTGGGTGTTGTAAAACCAAAGTATATAATACAAACAACAATTGGTGAGACACAACCACAAAAATAGATTCAAGTTTTATCGTTAGATGGCCCAGTTCAAAAGGAAAACAACTCAAAATTCCCAGTTGTGAGTAAAATGCATACAGTATAAAGAGATTTTCATTTTGCTGAAAAATTGTTAATTACGTATATGGTTGGAGTTTATTTGAAGCAAAAGTGTAGCGTAACAATTTAAGGTGTTTTATATTCTGCCTTGCTGAAATTATCACACATTAAAATAAAATGGTAAGTACAAATTTTAGCTCTTTACTGGCAATAAAATAAAGTAACATGCTAATAAAACAAGTAAATTTACGTGTTGTTTTTCTTTGCAACTGGGGAGAGTGCACTTCTGACTTATGTGTTGGTGAGCCAAACTCAAAAATGTTTTTTAGTTGTTTCCCTTTTGAACTGGGCCATCGATATGCAGTACTGCATGTGAGGTAATTGTTATTTATTTGTTTTTGTTGCAGAGCAAATGTCTGCAAAAAATCCAGACGGAATATATATCCCATCTGTGTTTGTGAGTGATGAGGCTGGGTTCGTCATCACGGAACGCTATCTGTGGAAACATGGCTACTACGTTATCATAAATGATGACTTGCCTTTCAACATTAACACTCACCTTCTATTGCCGTTCGCCATAGTTGTGGGCCTTTGTTTCCTGATAATGGTTATTTTCATGGTGAGTCAGCATTTTTCATCATAGCGCACAAAAGTCCATTTAATCTTTCCAAGATTCATTTTACCATGTTCTAGTTAGTGTTTGTATTGTTGATTCCTTGGTCTTTGGATTGCAGGTAGTAAAATTTATCAAAGATCGTCGTCGCCAGCGGCGGCATAGGTTACCCTCCTCATCTCTCAAGAAAATACCGACGTCAAAATTCAGTAAAAATGATCCTTATGAAACGTGTGCAATCTGCCTGGAGGATTATCAAGAAGGAGAGAAACTGCGTATATTGCCTTGTTCCCATGGTGAGTATTGTGAGGTGGAGGTGTTGTTGTTTTTTTGACAAGAGTTCATTTCACAGTCTAAGACCAGATCACTTGTTAAAACAGGTCATTACTGTCTTTCAAATGCTAAATTGTATTGAGAGGCTCTATGCGGTTTTGTTACAAAGTGAACTGATTCATGAATGAATTGTGCAGTGCACTATGGAAGCCCAAACGAATGAGCTGGATGTACTCTACAGTTATATTTAAGTTTGTAGTGGCTCGCATCGTCGTCGTATTGGAACTTCAAGCAGTGGAATATAAAGTGATATCCGTAATAACTATGTGCAGAGTAGCTTCATTTAAAGTTTTGGGACAGAGTGTTTTAGAAAAAATACATTTTGCAATTTATAATTGGTAATATGACATAAGGGCAAGTTAAAATTCTTGAAAAAATAATTGATATTGTGCCCTTTAACTCTGCTTTAAAATTGTATTATTTTGTAAGTACTTTATTTTCCGTGGCTGACCACAGATGAAAAGAAAATTTTGTTTTAATTGTGTCCCATAAATGTGTGACCTACGCCAGAGTTCTGATGGAAGAAGGTATAGCGATTTAAATGTTATATTAAATTAGGTAGGTCTGCCATGTGTTGAAGTTACGTGTATGCCACCGAGGACTTCTTGTCTTAATGCAGGAAATGAGTTTTGTCTAAATGTGAAATCTTGATAGGTGACCGATCCCCATCTAATATAATTTAACATGTCAACTCCCATGGCTCCCAAATAAGCAGCACTCTTAATTCTTGTTTGTTAAAAAGTTTAGATTGGTTGAATGATCCGAAAATAAAAATTAAAGTGCTTCCAATGTTTTATTTTTACAGTTTTTTCCTCTTGGTTCGCTATATTAAATATTCCTAATGTTGTTTGTAAGGTGCAATCAGTTATTTTAATTTTTATTCCATACTGTGACATGTGTGAAGCCACTGCAGTAACTCTGCAGCTCTTAGTTTGAAAGGAATTCTGGTTGGCAAGTTATGTTTTGTCTGCAGCCTACCACTGCAAGTGCATTGATCCATGGCTGACGAAGAACCGCCGTGTCTGCCCTGTATGCAAAAGGAGAGTATTCGCTCACGACGAACACATCTCTGACACTGACAGTGACTCCGAGGTGGATGACACGACCCCCCTGGTTCGTTCGGAGAGCGGGGGCACACAGGGAGGTACATTCCAGCCGCAAAGAGTAAGTAATAGTGTTGTTGTAGTTGTGGTGCCCTATTGGTAGAGGTCCGTCCGTAGAAATGGTTTTATTTTTCAACAAATTCAGTTTTTAAAAAAATTGTATTTCGGTTTTATTTCGTTGTTATAGTTTTTATTATTTTAATTATTATTTAGTGTCATAAAAAGTTAATAAATAGGCCTACGAGATTTAACAGACTCAAACGGTGTGTTAATTTCCAACAATATAACAATAACAAATCTTTATTTATCTACACTTTCATTCACAAGATTAATTTTTAGAAGAAATCTAACAATTTTTTAAAAATAAAAACATAACTAACTTACAGCCAACCTTCACCTGTAGCAATACCTGTGTTTGAAATTATTGAGTACAAATCTTGACTAAATATCAGTATTACAAATTTAGTCTTATTTAATTGTATGTATAGGGGTACAGTTTTAGGCAAAAGTACACAACAAATCCCACATTCAGTTGAAAAACACCATGGATAGACTTAAGCATTTTCAGGTTTCAGCTTCCTTTGGTCACTAACAATGTAAGAACATGTTGAAGAAGTCCTCTCCGAATCAGCATTGGAAGCAGGCAACCACAGCAATTTGAGAGCAAAAGTTGAAAACTCTGGATATTTTCCTATGAGGGAACAGAGACTCTAGCACAGAGAATATTGTCTGTAATTTAAATCCATAATTTTTAAAGGGCTTAGCTCTGATCTGAGGTGTTAACTTTAGGTTTTGGCATGATGAACCATATTTTAACTTCATCCAAAATAATACGTATATTGAAACTTCTGCAGGCCTTTTAACTACGCAATGTCACGGACTTCGTAGTTCATAATACATATAAACAATACAGAAGTTCACCAAAGATTACACTCTTCAATGTTTTAGATACTCCTGCACGAAAAAAATTAACACAAGATGGCGGAAGAATCAAAACTTGTGAGCAGGTTACAACTATTACCATTGTTACGACGTTCCTTTACGTGACGCCATGTTGGTTTTGTACCGTAGCGTTAATATATTAAGATAGTTTGACATATGTAGGTTGGCAGCAATGACAACGCACTATGAGTTCTATCCAACTACTTGTTGCGTCTATGACTTGGCTGGCGAGTTTTTTTTTCTTGTGTTGTGCTGGCTCGTTCTCTTTATAGGCAAGTAAACATTTTCCGATTAACGTAACATAACCTTTTGATTAAAATGTGATTCGTGCTTTTAGTTGCCGCATTTTCAATGAAAATCATCACACATTTTTGAGACAAATATTGTGATTTTAGTGTTATTTTGCGGGGTTGTCATTTCGTTGTTTTGTTGCGAATTGAGGTATATTTCGGTTTCATTTTGCGACATCGCGATTCGCGAAATTTCCTTGCCCCTACCTATTGGCAAGTTTTCAAATAAAATAATTTTTACGTCATGTGATTATTGCAGGTCAAGTACACTGAATACCGTATTGGCCCGAATATAAGACGGCCTCAAAAATAAGACTACTCCTCCTTTTACAAATAGCAGAATAAAAAAATGAACTGGAAATATAAGACTACCCTTACCTCCTTTGGCAGTAAAATCTGTTTTTCTTCAGTACTTTGGTATAATTTTATTGAATGTTGACAAAAAACAAAAGGAAATATACATAACCAGAAAAATAAAGATCGTCCTCGCTTCCATCAAATGCATTCAAAATGCAACATTTCTTGAACCCCATTATGTTTGAATATTTAGAAATCGGTTTTTCAAGTTCATCATGTCTTTCGCAGGGCCTCAAAATACTTGACGCGCTCTGTTGCAGTGTTTTGTAATTTTGGAAGGTCTTTCCACCAACGGCTCGTTTGCTTCCATCACGTCATACAGTCTCGCGGCAGCACAATTATTTGTTGTTACAGCATATTTTGCTACCGTAACTTTAAAACTGGCATCGTAACTCCGTATCTCTCCTTTATTTGTTTGTTGTGTCATTGTACTATGCTTTTCAACTTCATCGCAGCCCATTTTAACGCAGTTAATTTAAACAGTTTGTTTACCGAAATACAAAACAAAGACGAATTCTACCAAAGATGAAACTAGCGACGAACATTTGCATAATAAAATGCTACAAAAGGGTCGCGACAGTGCTGTGATGTGCGCTGTGCTCACCAGAACTAGTAACGAGATTGATACAATAGCACTGTAATGCACGTAGCGCTCAGTAGAACTAGCTACACAATGGTGCTTTTAGCGCATGCAGATGTTACTTCTATGTACGTGCATATCCATGACCTTAACGGAACAATAGAAATAAAGACAGCTTCTTTGCGCTCTATTAAGGCAATGAAACGTAAAAAAATTTTATCTGCTATCTTATTTGTTTTACGTAAAAGTGGTACGTAAAACTCTTTGGTTTTTTTTAATACCCTGAAACATCAATAGTTATACTGTACATATTTTTCTATACATACACATGTTGAAAATGTAACCTCAAAATTGTAGGTTACAATTATAAGACGACCCCCGTATTTATAAATTCTTTATTTTGGAAAAAGTATCGTCGTATATTCAAGTCAATACGGTATTTCTGAGTTTGTACGTAAAGGTTTAATCATGTACTTCCTTATTGGTTCAATTGTTTAAATAAAAGATCACTACATCATATTGACGCAACGTAGGGGCCGGAAATCTTGACGCCTACTGCTTGCTGGGGGAGGGGGTGGTCATGGCGGTGACGTCGGGAGAGGACGTCGTCGAGTCTTTCCTGAAGGTGGAGCTCAGTAGAATCTTCTCCTCCCCACGGGACGCAGACTTAAGCTGGTACTCTCCCCCCCACAAACAGTCAGTTTTTCACCCAAGGAACTGCCAGATTTTGGGTTCGCTGGAAACTAAGACGTGAACTAACTTGAATATTGGAGGGAGGGTGGCTGTCTCTCCTTCTCCTTATTGTTGCTGCAGGCCTGGACGAGCTGCAGGAGTGTAACCACACACTGGAGGTCTCGGTGCAGGTGGTCGCAGCGTAGGTCTAGTTGTGGTCCTTGTTGGACAAGGTTGGGCGGGAGTGGCGGTAGCAGGGACACTCTGACAGAAGGGTTCCGGGGGTAAAAGAGAGGGTTTTGACATGTGACGTTGCAGTGGGGTGTGAGGTTGATGGGACTGATTTTGGGGGGGGGGGGGGAGTGATGGGAAGAGGTTCGAGAAGTGGTAGCA
The DNA here is from genome assembly GCA_003012365.1 of Medauroidea extradentata. Lineage (NCBI taxonomy): Eukaryota > Metazoa > Arthropoda > Insecta > Phasmatodea > Phasmatidae > Medauroidea > Medauroidea extradentata. The sequence continues at coordinate 11,198 of PNEQ01003359.1, forward strand.
CCTCCAGTGACCTGATGAGCGGACAACACACTCCACAGTCTCTCCTCAACGTTCAGCTGCAGCGACGTCCCTCTGTGCAGTGTAGATCCCTCTTTGACCTAGTCCGCTAGCTTGGCACGAGCAGCCTGCGTTTTGTCTCCACTATACTTGGGCATACCCAGGAATAGTTTACCTTTGGGGAATAGTTAGAGATGTTGCTTGAAGGGAGAGCAGGTGTCCTGAGTAACTGCGTCAGCAAACTACAGGGGCTCCAAAAGGCCAACTCGTGAGTCCAGATGATGTGTCTCACGTTGAGGAACTTATTGAGTCCAATGCAAAGCACGACAGCTATACCAACTGCAGTTTCCTGCACGGAACTCGTGCTTCCCAATGCAAACCACGATTTCTGGGCTCGGGTTATGCGCTGGTGATGGATGCTGGTGTGGCAAATCTCCTTTCTGAGAGACGTGACCAATGTAGTGCTGTCCCACCGCCGACAAGAAGCCACGAACGGGGTAGATAGAAGGAGCGATAGTCTCACAGAACGAAGTTAGCTTGCCAGTCTCAGAGTTTACCAACTTTACAGACCCAAACTGCAGTATACTTGAAGAGAATTGAATTGGGAGTGGGTAAAAGAAATCATGGAGAGAATTCCATGAAGCAAGTGATCAACCACAACGTCGGCGCCAGAAATCCTACAGCCTGGAGAAGCTTGCAACACCTGAAGTTACTCACTTCACCAGGGAAAATTTAATAATATGCTAAAATTGCCAAAACTCAAAAATTGGTCAAAAAACAAGAAAAAGTTATATCAACAAAAATAATTAAAATTTTACTGTGGTCAATTTGAAACCAAACAAGCCAGGAAAATAAACAAATGACTACTTTAAAATTCCTTGACTATTTTATATTTAAATTTCGAAAGGATGAATTTAAATTAATATGTCCCCAATTACTAAGTTATTGAATTCTGTAATATCATACCGGACACCTGACTAACTCACCCTGAAAATGGCATATAGCCTGTTAAGAAAGATTTACATATAAATTTAAATAAGAAAATAAAAACACTTTATAAATATTTAAACAGGATGGGGAAGTGGCTGAACACTTCACACTAAAGGTTAAACTGTGCCTAATTGAATATTTATACATTATACTCCATTTGAGTAAAAGGTCTAATAAAAATCAGTGTGTAATTAGAACAGTGGTTAATGAAGCATTAGTTGGAAAGGGATTACTGTTTTTTTTTTTTATTATGAACCATTAAATTTTATACGTAAGCAAGCAATACCATTCAGTAAACAGGTTTGTTTTCTAAACAAGGTCTATGAAATTTACAGGTTTGCTATGCTAAAGTATCTACCATTACTTTGTGTTTTGCGAAGACCTATGTGATATTATAGAATGTTAAATTGGTTTACCAGGAGAATCCATTCACTCGAGCCACCAACGAACAACATGTACAGTCAGTTTCTTCCGAATCGTCAGGTGAAAGCGAACACATCCCGTCCACAGCTGCCGCTCCCAGCTTATCGGTCCACGAGAGAATTCTGAGGAGTCTGTGGGATACAATATCATCTTCGTCGTCAACCTCATCTTCGTGTGATTCACATTACGAGACCCCCGCTGGTACTCACCAAGGTATGCTAATTTAACCATTACGTTTATTTTGTTGGTAAGGGGAGTAGGTTGCTGGTGAAGGTAGTTTGGGTACAGTGTAATTAAGGGTACTACATTGTTCTATTGTAGTTACCGGAGTAGAGACTGACCTGTTATTTCTGTTTTGTTCTAAAGGAAAAAATATCTGATCTCAAGAAAAACAACTAAAATCACTTTGTTACTGGCAATACAGTAAAACTCCAGTTTTATGAGTACTGAATTTTATGCAATTATACAGTGTCTTTCTTGGACACTGTTAAGTCCTAATCCCGAATTTACGAGTACTGGAAATACAAGGTCATTCTTGCACACTATGATAGCTTGTAAAATCTGGGTTCTACTTTATTTCGTATGTTAGAATTCAATATTATTTTCTGTTACTAGAAAATGTTTGACAAGAGAAAAGTCTCAAGTGTCACAATTTTATCGTGCGCTTAAATAAAGCAATTGCAATCAATTAGTGCAGTTGATACATGAGGCAAATTCTGGCTCGAGACACGGTTTTGTTGTTTTTGTGCATGCACATACGGAACACACCTTGCTAAATGCAGATATTGGTAGCCCTGCAGGCAAATTTTTGCTTGTGTTTCTTCGTCTGGTGTTTACTTGGATATGAAATTTAGTGTTAAACTGATAATATTCAGGGAAAACCAGTATGTTTGTAGTATTTATTGACGTAAATCTTCAATAGTGGTGGGTTTTTGTTACAGTTTTTAGTACTATGTAAATTAAAAAAACTTTTAAATGTTAATACTAATTTTTTTCTTGATCATTGTTGCCACAAATATAGAAAACCGGGAAAACCAAGAAAAGTCAGGGAATCTAAAATAAAGTCGGGGGAATGTTATGGAAAATGCAAAAAGTTCTGAAATTGTGTCTTAATGGTGCTGTTTTTCTTAGTAAAATTTTCTTACATCACGCTTCGCCATTGCACATGTTGGTGACATTACAAGACCAGCTGTGTAGTAGAGTAATTTTACTAATGCAATGATGGTATGAGAATTATAGTACTTCTGTTGATAGGAGTTTTAGGCCGCGAAAGGATAAAGTAAGAGGGTACCATAGTTTTGGCAACTAACTTATTAAATTTATTGGTATGGTACCAAATTTCTATTACAGTACATCGCATGAACATAGCCAGAGCGTAGCCAAACCGACCCAATCGTCAGCTGCCAAGATGCCGCCAAGGTGCCTAAGTGCGATTGCCAATTCTATTCTGTACTATTTAAAACTAAATGGCTAGTAAATGGTTCATTTTCGTGGAGTCGTTAAAAATATTTATCAGAAAACCGTTTTGCTATGTGTATGTGTTTGAAGGACGTTTTTCCTGTAGACAAAGGTGCACACATTTGTGTTGGTGTTTATTACGTATGTACATTTTCTGCAGTGCTAGATCTTGAAGTGAATTTGCGTTTATTAATAAGTTGTTATGGCGGTACGTTTAAAATCAGACGTTTGCTGTCTAAACAATTGCATACAATATTTAGTATTCTCAAAATTATGGGATTAGTAACTTTGAAAACGCAAAAATATAACCTCCGAGGCATGGTATATAAATGTAACAAACTTATAATTATAAACATTATTAATAAAAGAGTGGTGGTTTAAATTGCTAAGTGTGATTGGCTAGCATGCATTTATGAAACTGTGAAAGTTAATTAATAAACTTTGTCTAAGGTATCACATAGTCTAATGCCCTTGTAAGTAGGCCTACATATTAAAATCGACTTTTGTGTGTGAATACGTAAAAAAACTAACCAACATTGCCTATTGCGTAGGAATTTGGTGAGGGATTGGAATTACTTTTGGAGAACTGGGTGAAGGTGAACTGGGTTGGTAGTTTTAGAAAGGGTTTGGTAAGTGATTGAGGTAGTGCTTACAGCTTACCACCGGGTAGTTGTCCAATTGCAAGTGAATTATTATTATTGTTGTTGTCGTTGTCATTGTCTAACTCAATGTGTTGAGTCAGTTTGTGCAATTTTATAATATAGCCTCTTGTTTTCGTAGCTGATCACAGAGACAATTTTTGCACGAGATGTAATTTCGCTATGTTTATTTGCAAAATTTCATTTATGTGATTAAATGTTTCTCGTATTGTGCAAAATGTTAGCCTACTTTTTTTTTTCTTTATTACGATTTACATATACACATCAGGTTTTACGGTGCTGCAACTACATACTGTTAAATGCTGTAAATTAAACTAAACTGACACTTTGTGGAAGGTTTGCATTAGGCTCATATTGATTTTTAATTAAATGGAGATAAGATTACATATTTATTGGATGTACTTTTCCAGTTGTATGAACCAAAGTGTACATTTATAACACTGGTTCTAATGTTTTTAGCACATCATTTTTTGTTTTGAGAAAATAGGTATTACAACCCCACATTTGATGACATGATGTTGCTGTGCAAGATGATTGCTTAGCACTTGTTCTTTTAATTTAATGCGGACCTGATTACATTTATGACCATATCTTTACATTTTATTGCAAAATAACCTCCCAGCGCACACAAAATATATTTTTAAAAAGTCAGGGAAATATTTGTAATTTAGTTCTGGGAAAACCTGGAAAAGTCAGGGAATTTTGAACTCTGATCTGTGGCAGTCATGTTGATGTGTGATGCTAAGCAGACCCTGATTTTTTCTGTAATTTTGTGGAAGTAAAAACGTCAACCTCTATTTGGGTAAGATACTTTGTGTCACAGTTTCAGTGCAACATCTCTGTACACTCAAAGCCTGGACAGCTGACTTGTATGAATAGAATTTTGGGAACTGTGAAAATTTTTAAAAATAATCGTAAAAAAGAAAGGCATGAAAATCTACTAAAATAGAGTTGCAAGACTGCAACAGCTAAAAACAATACAGGTGCTGTACGGGAAATAATTTAGTATGTTATGTTACACTGTAAAATTATGACAAGACACTAAGAAAATTAATATAATTTTACTTGCCATTGCACACCATACAAGACAAGAGTTTATGTTCAATAAACAGCTGTTCCACTCGTCGCCTCTTGGTGCAAATATTTTGTGCGCTGTTTGTCGAGACTCGCGTGCGCAGAACGACGTGCAACGGAACTAGCCAATGGACGCTCTGGACAAGTTCAGAATGCCCGTAATTGGCCAATAATTCTTGGGGTCTTGCTAGGACTGATGAAGAGATTTTGTTAGTGTCACAGTTTGGGTGCTATTTACGTATGAAATGTAAAAAATATTCAGAGAAATATGGATTTTTTAATACATTGGCCTCTGCTTCCCGATTATGCGGGTAAGTAAATGTTAGCCAGCATTGATCAAACTCATCCTTTGAACGTATCGAAGCAGTATTGGTCCCATCTGTAAATAATTGGAGGTAAACAAATTTTCCCTGGATCACTTCTGAAATGACTTGAGTTGATATTTCTTCCTACTCAGATTAACCTCGTGACTTCATAAAATGCTACCGTGTAGTGCGTACTCACATTCTTGTAGCACTCAAACATGGTGCTTATTTTTTCTCCCAAATTATAACATACTTCGTAAATATAAGAGTAATGTAGCAAAAAAATATTTTCTTCCATTAGACAGTTACAAAATGTGTTAAGTGTATCAACATTTACAAACATTTAAATATGGCGGCGGCATATATTCATGTTTTTCGGTAATGTTTTTGTACTTATTAATATATCTATAGTGATGATTACAATATTTTAGTGAAGATGACTACATGTTAAATTATTATAAATATCTCATTAATATAAAACATACTAACGATTTTCCTGTTGGAAATGTAACCACCGGCCATGACGTATTGTATATTGTTGGTTAGGCTGTAACCCTTATGATCCTGATTATAGTACAAATAGATAACCGCAGTCAACTTTTCATACTCCGTGATTTAATACTAAATAACCAAATAACAAAATACATAAGATCATATGAACACAAGGATACACCCAATGACCCAATCTCTAAACAATATATACACAATTAGTCTCAACGAGACCAACAAACGTCCAAATATCAAATAAGGTCCAATATAATAGTGCATACAGCGTCCCTAGACAGGCACTCGATCACCTAAACCCTACGTACATATTCAAGTATAGAAGGAGAGCAGGACTACCCCACTAGCTAAACGGATCACGGAATTTACAAAGTTAATTTAATTTTAAAAAACGTAGGAGGCCTCCGAAAGAAAACGAGGATGGTTAAATGCGCTGAGATGAACATATGAATATGAGTCCGATATGCTTCCACGAAGGATATCGATCGCCGTAAAGTTTCTTGAACCGCAGCACAATAAATAGATATTCTTCTTACATTGCTCGTCGCCCCGTAAGGTTACCATTCACCTTCTATGTCCAAGGAGAACCAGCCTTTATAGATCGTAACACTCCAAACAGATACACCTCTCCTGAGACGGCGAAGTTTTCTAGCAGCGTGGCAACGAGACAATCCAGGATCCGAAAATGTCTTCTTCAAAAGTATGGACAAGGATAGTCTTTAAACTAAACAAAATACTTAGGCAAACGCCTAAGCACTCGCATCAGCCGCTCATCGACGTGCATAATCGTAAGTGACGAGGCCCGTCGTCCCGCACTGAATGAACTACCTTCCACCACGTTCCCTTTCTCCATAATCCAACCTCACCTTCCCCTTCCTCCCCTCTTCACCAAATAATCACAAGTTCGAAGTTAAGGAGAGGGGGAGGCGGGAGTCGAAACCACAGAGTCTAATAGCACATAAAACTAGGCCAGGGCATCAGAGAATCCATAAACAGACTATTCAGGGGCACAAGGCCTGCACGCAACATCGCAGTATGTTTTCCCTTTATTTTTTATTTATTTAATAGTTCGTTATGTGCAGTTTGAGTATAGTTTTAATTAAAATATATAATAAAAATTTAGGTTTAAGTCTTAAGTTTCTTTCAGAGATGTATAAATATAGTTGTATCACATTCACTTGTCATTGATTTAACTGTGCAGGTCAAAAAGGGAGGGAGGGAGCAAAAATTAGTTGTCTCTGTTTGTACGGACAACTCGTTAGTACGGAAAAATTATGAGTAACCGTGAGTGTTCGTAGAACCGGGGTTCTAGTGTACTTTAAAAATTATTTGAATATTCCATGGTAGTTTAGTTCCGAGACAATTTTCCTGTCACCAGGTCTATTTGCGTTTCGCTCCCAATTTTAAGTTTTACATTTGTACCTTTGAAAAATAGTTCAAAGTTCATTGTGTTTAGTAAACCCTTACTCCCAGTCAAATAGTAGGGTCATTCCATGGAAAATCACCCAAGGGTGGTTGCTGACCCATTTTGAAAAAATTAGAAATTTTGTCACACATAATGTACATATTTCAACAGTTCAAACCCAAAGTTATTGATTTTTATCTGCCCTCATTTTGATTTTACAGAACAAAATGGCCGGTATCGTGTACCAAAATTTACATTTTCAAGGGTTTTTGTATTGTTTAATATCTTGATATCCATAAAAGATACAAAGTCATGTGTTATCTCATTGCAAAGAGGAGACTGAGGGCTATTAATAATGCTAGTAAAAATAAACAGAATGATGTTGATATGTCTTCATTTATAGATATAAAAGTTGACCTTGAAACTGACTTTTTTTTAATTTTCAACTGCTCCTACTTTCTTTCCAAATTCAAAAAACACAATGAAATCTTGAGGCAAGTAAGTCTACATGGAGTACTTCGCAATGATATATTGTCAAAAGAAGTTACTCCATCCCTTCTGGGTGAAAAAAATTAGTAAAGTCAGTGTTTTTGAGAAAAATCAATTTTTCGAGGAGCTGTAAAAGAAAAAGGGCAAGTGCAAAAATTCTGAAAATTTGGCAAAACATTGCCATAATAACCCTTACCACACCACTAAAATCTCTGTGTTTTTTTTTTATTGCTTTAATATCTGTAGAAGACTAAAAATTCAAAAAAATTGTGATTGTATCCAAGTAATTAACAGTTATTATTACTATTAGTATTATTATTATAGTACAACTAGTCATTTATTTCTCATATATCAGGCGTAAATGTGCCTCTAATAGTCAAAACATATATTGCTATACAACTTAAA
>PNEQ01003359.1:19906-38180 GCA_003012365.1 Medauroidea extradentata
AAGCAATAAAAAAAACACACAGATATTTTAGTGGTGTGTTAAGGGTTATTATGGCAATGTTTTGCCAAATTTTCAGAATTTTTGCACTTGCCCTTTTTTTTTACAGCTCCTCGAAAAATTGATTTTTCCCAAAAACACTGACTTTACTAATTTTTTTCACCCAGAAGGGATGGAGTAAATTCTTTTGACAATATATCATGGCGAAGTACTCCATGTAGACTTACTTGCCTCAAGATTTCATTGTGTTTTTTGAATTTGGAACGAAAGTAGGAGCAGTTGAAAATTAAAAAAAAGTCAGTTTCAAGGTCAGCTTTTATATCTATATATGAAAACATAAAAACATCATTCTGTTTATTTTTACTAGCATTATTAATAGCCCTCAGTCTCCTCTTTGCAGTGAGATAACACATGACTTTGTATCTTTTATGGATATCAAGATATTAAACAATAAAAAAACCCTTGAAAATGTAAATTTTGGTACACTGTACCGGTCATTTTGTTCTGTAAAATCAAAATGAGAGCAGATAAAAATCAATAACTTTGGGTTTGAACTGTTGAAATATGTACATTATGTGTGACAAAATTTCAAATTTTTTCAAAATGGGTCAGCAACCAAAATAATTGAAATTGGGTGATTTTCCATGGAATGACCCAGTACATTTTTGTTAATTTTCAGTTTTCTCGCTGATTGTTAACACCATAGTTTATAGCTCAGTGAATTTTTTTTTTTTTTATTTTGGCAGAGAGGTTTGGCGGAGAAGAAGAGGCTGTGAGCGTGGGTATCGCCCCGAGCGAACATTCCATTAACTCGTCGGGCTCGCGCATAGCTCTGATGGGCAGCCAAGAAGAGGCTGGGTTGTCGTCCGTGGCTCCTGGGGATCATACTATGGACTTGGTAGTGTGAGCCGTGAGCCCCTCCAGCTGTTAAGATCTTACCATTGTCATGTTTCGTACTGTGGGGTGTTTCTTATGGGCGCGCCTTGTATACATGTAGTTTGTAAGCATCCGCCTTCTATGGTTGGATCATGAATTACCATGTTGTTTCAACTAAAAATTAAAGTGCAACTAACATTTTAGTAAAAATAATTTTATATGTGTATTATAGGATCAACGAACACCTGTAGATTTCTATTTTCTTTTATTATTGTAGTTATTTTGAAGCTTGTAGCTACTGGTGTACGCCTTACATGTTAATCTAAATTTTCTCTTTTAAATAATAGGTACAGTTTTAAGAATAATTTTTATAGGCTGGATAAATTTTTCTTTTAATGAAATGGTGAGGGTGAAAATGGCAACATTTCAAACTGTAGTAGCATGAATTGCTAGCTGCACCACTGTGTAATGTGAAGTTGGCAGTGTGTTACCCTACCTGCAGTTGTGTTTTGTTGGCCAAGATCTTGAAGCTTTGTTGTTTCACGTGATTGGCTCGTAGGGGAATGTAGGTTAGTTGTATTTCAAGAGGGGAAGAAAATGCAGAAGTTTTGCATGGTAGACAATATGCATAAGCTCGTCCTCCAAAGAGGGATAAGAGTGTAAAGCCAAGAGTTTAGCCCTGTTGTAATATTTATGAAGGGAAGTGACATTTATGCTTGTACGAATGAAAACATGAATTGATTTAAGAACTTAAAGTGTTAGCAGGAATGTTTTTACTGCAGTTTCACACATCTTAAATGAACGACATAGTAAATATGTACATGTACAGTATTTTAAAAGTGTTGGAGAGTCAGTCAGTCCATATTAGAGAACTGTTTTTTGTATTTTATTTCTAAACTTGGAGATAACCTACCTATATTCATTTGGTTAAATTGTTTAGTAAGTGTATGTCACTTCTGTACAGTCAACTTTTTGAGTGTTTTGAAACACATTTGTTGCGGTAGCAGACCAAATACTGAGGGGCCTTGTGTGTGAACTATGAACAAAGTGCTTGGTTATAATTCAAACCCCCTACTAACAAGGCAGTATGCTGGCAAGTAGGTGTACCACTTGTGTCACTCAACTGTAGTAGTTTTTCGTTCATACTTCAGGCAAAACGGGGAAGAAATCATATTTCTTAAAAGGAACCTTATTATTAGTGAAATACCTCAAGTTTTAACACACAAGACACAGGTTTAAAATTTCCTTTTACATTTTAACACTTTTTTTGGTAGATTTAAAATTCAGAACTATGGCAGTCTTGAGTGTTTTCTGAATGTTAAATGTTTGTATGTTAAACAGGATACTACTCATGATTTGGTGAAACAGTTTCTTTTTGCTTGTTCTGATTCATTTTATGGTGCTAAACTTTCTTTTTGTATACAAAATCATTATTTAGTGTGTTAGTGATAGTGCTAATACCATGGTCTTCTTCTGTATAGAAGTGTGTGCGAAGTATTTACCTACATACCTGTGGTCTCCCTTTAGTGTATCATGTTTTCCTGTGTTGATTATAACTAAGGTTGTGCGAATATTAAGTATTGTGTAATAAAACAAAACTTAAAATCAATACTTCAATTTTTGTTTTGGCAAGAAAACTGGTACATGAAAGTCATAACAAAACAGGTAATCATTGTTTTTGATACTGCCAAGAGTCAGAGAAAGAATGTGACGGAGTGAGTTCGTTATTACCTCTGATTTTAAAACTTTACAGTTTTAATGGTGGTTTGTTACAATTGACTGCACTGGATGTGCACTAAAAACTGAAAAAGTAGGTATTTTCATGTGATTGCCTACAAGAGGTTCATATATGGTTTTTGCTATCGCTGGTGCCACACTTCAGTGCAAGACACTGTGACAGATAGTGATTTTCAAAACGAAAATTTGTCATATATAAACACTGATAATAGGCTAAAATTCTGGTTTTCGAAATTAGGAGATAACAACTGTCAAACTGTCAGATGATTGCAAATTTCCATCCACTGTAGCAATTATTTTATTCTTGTTTACTTACCACAGGTCATCACCATATTCATATGTACTACTTTAAACAACCCCACTGGCTGTAGAACTAGCGTAATAAAACTTGCACTCTGTTCACATTTGTCGAGTGCAAGTTGCCATTTAAACATTGGGGTTGGTCAAAAGTGTCAATTTTTTAGTATCAATTTCTAACATAGCTCAAAAGTTGCGTATTTGTGTACTAATCAATGGAAAACTAATGAAAAGAAGAATATGTTTAAAAAAAATCTTTAAATTTTTGACATTTATGCTAAAATTATTCAGACTGCATGTTTTGGTTTCCAATAGCATTTGACGACTTCATTTTAGTTGCCTGATGATAGGAAAATTATTATTAAACACAACGCACAATAGTTTTAGTTTAAGCTAAATACGTACTTGTTTCAAACCGATTACCAACTGACAGACAATGGACAGGAAATCACTGCCACTTTATAATTTTAAATCCCTTAATGAGTATGTTTTAATAATCTTAGAAACACCAATATTTGACCCAAATTATAAACTTTAGGCCACTGTTTGCTTCTCCTCAACTGGCGTAGAAAGAGTGAGGAAGACACATCGCGACAAGTTTGTTTGAAGTGAAGGCTTGCTTGCTCAATATTTGTAAATAGTATTTGCATATCAGCATTTCATGGCAAAACTAGTATTACTCACCTGTAGATGACATCTGGGTTCTCAGCTTCAAAGGCACAGGAATGCCAGTGGTACTCGAAGCAGTTGTACTTAGAGCCGTATTCCTGACTGCAAGAACTGGCCGTGGGGAGCCAGTGTACTTCAATTGCTTCCTTACTTGCGTACCAGGAGTGGGCTTCTTGAAAACGGAATCTCTATTTTCTTTGTTATGTTCACTCACGTCTACTGCACAAATGCACACACAACATATATTAATCCCTTATTTGAATAAGGGATTAATATATGTTGTGTGTGTGTTTGTTAAATAGAGGTTTTATAAAACTGGTTTTTACTTTACAGAGAATTTCACACAAACGACAAAACTTCGGACGTTAACTCTCAGATTTTTCAAGGTGAATACAGAAAAAGGTACAATTTGGGGAAATCAGGATATGCTGAGAGTTGGCGACCAAAGTTTTTTTGTTCGTGTGAAATTCTATGTCAAGTAGAAATCAGTTGTATAGAACCTCTATTTTTCAAACCCCCTTACAACAACCATGCTATTTTTTTGTCCCTTGAATTTTGTTAAATACATAGAGTTTTTACTGTAACAGCATTGTCAGAATAACTCCAATAAGCCATTTTAATTGTGTTTTAGGATTATATACATAAATAACATGCAATGGTTATATCTTTTATTAGACTTAGTAAAATATTTTGAATATTTGTATACCTGTAAAAACACAAATTTTTCAACAAAATTATTAAACTTGAAGCCTTTTGCACGAGCTGAAACTGTTGTGCGTGTTGTTTAAAAATAATTTTACTATCGTGAGGCAACTAAAATGAAGTACTTTCTATATGCTATTGGAAACCAAAACTTGCAGTCAGAATAATTTTAACATAAATGTCAAATTTAATGTTTTTTTTTGCCTAACTTTAGGTCCTTTGCGGTAACTGAAAATATAACGTATTATTTTATTTTTGTTATTTTTCTATTGATTAGTATGTAAATTCACAACTTTTGAGCCGTATTAAAAATTGATACTCAAAATATTGACTTTTTCGACCCTCCCTATTGAACACGATAATACACTACAGTTTGTGAGTGTAGAGAGGATCTAGAACATGCAGCACTTGGCCAATGCATTTTGTGTGTAGTCCATTGCAGTCTCTATAAATGTCCACTTCTTTTTCAGACATTAAAATAAGTCATATTCATATTGAAAATTGCATAAAATAAAAAAAAAAAAAAATTAATTTTGTTATGAAAAGATTATATTCTCACAACTTTAGTGAAAACCTTCAAATACAGTAATCTCTCAGTTTGACTCTCAAGGGATTTAAAAATAACTGTCCTTTAATTTGAGTTTTTAAACTGAATGATAAAAGTATGTTGGGACTTTAGGTGAGGCCAAAAAGTGCAGTTGTTAATGTGAAAGAATCGTTAAACTGGAAGACCTTAAACTGAGAGATCACTAGGTACGTATTTGCACACATCAGTTTGGTTTTAGCTTGGGGCCGGGCAGTAGTAATGTCTGGTGAGTGTTGCTTGTGGCTATCTATGTAAAGGCCTCAATGAGAATTTTTTTGTTGAGTATGTATATTGGATTATAAATGGAGTAGTAGTTAATTCAGTACAAAGATTTTAGTAAAAAAAAAAAGGGGTTAACAGTTTGTAAAAAAAATTAGGACTAAAAATCACACAACAATTGATAGGGATGAAAATATTACTGGCTTATATTTTAGAGGAAACTGTTTGGGAAGAGTACATAGCCCCCCCCCCCCCCCCAACTAATATAAAAAAAACCTGTATTAGTTGAATATGATTTGCATATTATGCCTACATACAGTACAGCAGCTTTGTAGGTCAAGCTTTTTTTTTTTTTTTTCCGTAAATACTGTAGTTTAGGATGCTTCAGAACAATACTGATTGTAAGACTTTTTCAACCATTTAGAATGAAGTTAATAAATAAATATACAGTAGGCCTACATATTGTCTGATGCATATTTGAATTTGAATGCTATGCATAAGACCAACATTACTATATAAAAATGAGGATTTTTGGCTAATGTGCCGTGAAAATAAGACACGGTGAATGCTAATTTAACTCGCACTGTAATCTAAACATTGGGCATTCTATATATTTGTTCATGTATCTGGACTTAATTTTTTCGCTTTGTCATCAGAAATTTTGTCATATTCATTTGTACCCTTTAAGACTAAATTGTTTTAATATTTATTTATACAATTGAAGACTTATCTATACAAGGTAACTCCGAACACACAGTGATAACTAGTTAAAAATGAAGTACAGTACATACTGAATGTTTTTAAATTATCTTAATATGTGCTACGTATGTTGAGGAAAAATGAGAAAGCTGTACTGTAATCATCTACATATATTTTAACTACCTTAAAGTAATTGTTATATACATAATAACATAAAGAACTTGATGTTGTTATATACATAATAACATCAAGAACTTGATATATTGAGCACTTCTAAAACCATATTATTTTTCCCCTCTTAGTCTATTAAATCTATCTTTTATACACATATAATAGTAATAATAATTAATATTATTAATAATTATAACGTGCTTACTTTACCAGTCTGTATTGTACAAAGTTGAGCCAGTCCTTCTCAAATATTGTAATTCCGCCAGTGTCTTTGGCAAATATGTATTTGTCCCTTTTTGATGCATTATTTTACTTCTGCTGTTAATTTTTGCTATAACATTGATGTGTTTCAATTGAAAACATAGTCATATTGCTTATATTGTCTGCTTGATATTCTGTGCGTATGGTAACCCGTGAAATTTTTAGGTTACCTATGAATTTGGATTTTAATGTTAGAAAAAAAATGTTTAGTTCTTGATATTTTAAAATTTTGCAGGGGATATTGTTCTTGACAAAGTTATAAGTGTTATTTTTTTTGTCATTGTATTGTATTTTTGCTGTTATGGGTAAATTAATGCTGTGCAGAATTTTTAAAAAATTCTTTAACAGTTGTTGTGTTCTCATAACCAAAGATTATATATTACTAGTATAATTGTTAACAGTTTCTTTACTGTAAAGTTGTTGCCTTGAAATAGCATTAATGTCATTAACAATAGTTTATAGTTGGGCACAATTTGTTATTACTTGAATACTAAAATAATGGCATAAAATGAATACATATTGATGTGTGCAGCGTAAAGTGTACTATGTCAAACCTCTTTAATACAAACCTGAGGGGACCGAAAATTGTGCAGTTTGTAATAATGAGGTTTGTATTAACAGGTTTTTACAAACATACAAGAAATTCTGTGAAAATATTTCAGGCTGTTTATACCCAAAATACAAACTTTATTACCACCCCAATGGCTGCCTTTAACGAGTAAACTTCATATTACATTGTTTTATGAGAAAAGAAAATTTTTATGAAGCATCAAAGGTAATATTCAATTTCTCATCTCATTCCAATGTGAAAGAAAAACACGTTGTATTAATGAGAACTTTGTATTAACAGGGTTTGTATTAACGAGGTTCCATTGTATAGGTCTTACTACCTAATGTACGTAATTTTCGTGATAGCTCATGAAGATCTAATGGGTGTTTGCAATCTTTCAAGGTGCATTGTGTCAAGGTGTAAATTGTAAATATTTTATACCACACCTGTATTTTTATGAACAACTGTTGCACAAATTTCTTTCCATTCAGACTGGAAACTGATTTTTTGGAAGTGTTGTCATACTAATCTTATAAATATTTTCAGCTTTATACTTCCAGCAAATGAGCTAGCAAAATGTGTTGTACAGTAGAAGCTTCAAATGTCAACTTTTAATTTTTTCGAATGATGCTATGTCAGAAGCTGAAGTACCGTATTTGCCGGCATTATGGACTACCCTGCAAATAAGACGCGTCATGATTTTGAAGGTACAAAGTTTTGAAAAAAGTAAATTATTATTTTTAAAATTCTTGACCAGAAAATATTTTTTTCCTTTACTAGAAATATTAATATTTAGTTCAAATATTTTTAATGCACAGAAACCAATAACATTGGCTACATCTGCCCTCTGGTACTATGGTACGGTACCTAGATCCTCGTTGTCTCCGCTTGAGAGTTGTGTGCTGACAAGGCATGTGCTCCAGATGTTTTGATTAGCAAGTGATGCTGCAAGCTAAAAGTGAGTTATGTTGCAAATATGATGCTCATCAAAATTTTGTACCGTAAATTTGATCAAAAAAAGGGACACAATCCTTGTAACATCTTACAACTCCACAGCTTACAGCTTAACTTTCAAATAATTTTTGACTACCAAAAATTTTCACATCTTCATATAAGACAGGTAGCAATTTTTTAAGGCCAAAAATATACAAAAATAGTTGTCTTTTACGCCGACAAATACGGTAAACCTGTCCCGTTGGATGGTCATAGGGGAATGTCGTAAATTTAAACTGCATGTAAAGGAGGTAACGTTTTAAATGGAGGGAATTACAAATGGCTTGTCTTATTTGAAGAATCATAAATCCAGCATTTTGAACTGACGTGCGTATGTTGATAAGTTATAAGATATGGAACGATGTGATGCAAGGCAAAGTATCTACAATACTTGTGATTGAATAAATGCAGTGGTGTAAGATTAGTAAGAATATTAGCATACACAAGTTTGGAAGTTGAACGTGGACTTTGTAAATATTGTGCTGTAATGTAGATCTGGCAGGGCTGTGTTCTACCAGGTTACAAGAAGAGTTTTGTTGTAAAGTCTCACCAGATGTTGGTCTAGAAATGTCAGCAGATGAATATAACTCCTGTACTTGTTGAGGATGAGCAATAGTGAAATACTCTAATAAAATAAAAAAAAAAGAAAATAAAAAAGAAAACAGAGTCCTTTAGTGTGATAGGAAGTGTCTAGTCAGTTTACAGAATGTAGATATCAGCATAAAAGTGCAAAAAAATTATAGTGAACACAAATAATACTTTATCATAATAGCATGTAAGTAATATTTCCGCCTCCCTGTTACAATGTTGGATGCGTACAGTAGGTAACTTACCACTTCCATTACTACAATAGTAAATTTACCCTTTTACAAAGTTTTTTCCTGTTTAATAAGTTCAAATATTTCAGTCCCTTCAGAAACTTCTTAATAGAGTTTAATTGTATATTTAGGAACAATAGGCTCCACAGTGACTCTGCTGTGATTTTTTTTTTGTGTATATCATTGTACAGTGAATTACAGTGGAACCCATTTAATGAAACGTCACCGTTCCCGAAAGTCTTGTCACTAAATTGTTTCTTTGGGGTTCTACTGTACTTAACTGTGTAGGAGTTATTTTCTGTTTTGTAGGTAAAGTATTTGAGTATACTATATACAAACTGAATGAAAGAGGAAAACACCCTCTCCACACCTTTTTAAATTTTTTTTTAAATTTTGTTGAATGGAAAGGATTAGTCATGAACAACAGATGTTTTTTTTCCTGACTTCATCGTTTTTATTCACTTAAGTAACTAATTTTTTTTAGGTTTATCAAGTATTGTTCCGGCAGTGCATATTTGAAATAATACAAGTGATGAAACTACAAATGGATGGTTAAATGAAAGTGTAATGGAATTGAAAGTTAAATAAATTTGCAGTATAATTACCTTCTCTGGGGGGAGACAAAAAAAACCTTTTACATGTACTGATGACAATTTTCTAACTGGCAACTTGTAGAGTGGTAACATGGCTAGTTTGTGTTGATGCACGTCTAGTTGATGAACCAGTGTCCAGAGTCAAACTTTAGCTCCACAGTACAGTTTGTATTGGTGAATGAAGTTTCAAAGCTAGCATACCTGTCACAATAAATATCAATAAATACATATGATTGCAAAAAATTAATAAATTAAAAGATACGCTAGTAAAAGCAAGGTTCGGGAAGGGCTGAAAATATTGTCTTAAAATTGAGTGTGGATTCATATTTTTTGTTTACTGTTGTTAATTTGAGGGTGGCAGTTACGTCACGACTATTACATGCATGCAGATCTAGACTATTGATTGGTGGCTTGGGGAATTTTAAGGAACAATATTAAATTAATCATTTAAAATCTGTAGTGGACTTCAGTTTTATAGGTATTGTACTGTGCATTTAATTCCAAAGTATGTGTATGTAAGTTTATTCAAACCACTACATTTAATTTTCCGTTTAATTGTTCAGTGTAAAATATTTTCAGATTAAAGTAAAATTTCAAGCTCCCTTCATGAGATACTACTGGAATTTAATTTCATTTTTAAAATCTTAAGTATGTTTAATGTCAATTTCAGGAACAGCTCCTGATCGAAATTTGTGCATCAAGTTATTGGTGAAAGCAATTTAGTTGACGACTTGGGTTGTATGTTGTGCTTAATTTAAATACTGTACTGTATTGAGGTAAGCTAACCGTTCAGACTGTAGCTGTACTGTTTGTTAACGACCAATATCACCCAAATGAGGAGTTAGGAAATAATCTCCTTAATGAACGTACATTTTATGTACACAAGGAAATGTCGTGGAAAGCAAGTTGAAAGAACGAGTTAACAAACACACCTGGGGTTCTTTTGTAATTTTATAATCATTATTTAGCACAATTATAACTTATGTGCATCCTGTAAAGGTAGTAGCTTTTAAATTGATGTTTTTTTTGTTAAAAATGCAGTTGGTGAACTCTGTACATGGTAGGGTTTCCTTTAAAAGCTCACAAATGGAGCCGTGTTAAAATGGTTTGTTCTTTCTACAAAGCTTTAATAGTTTGTTGTGTTTAGAAACATTTTGACAGTACGTACAGTAAGAAGTTTCTGAAGGGGCTAAAAAATTCAAACTTCTTAACCAGGAATACTTCTTAAAATAGTTATTTGTGTATTGTTTTGATAGACGTTGAAAAAAAACTTTTTTTGGGTGTTCAAAATAGCAGAATTATTGTCAAAGCAAGGAAGGGTTTAAAAGGAAAACTTGTTAAATGGAAACTTATTGAAGAGGCTTTTACTGTATTAATAAGAACATTTTTTAACACATTTAATGTTGAAAAAGTCAGTTATACCATTGCGGTGGTAACACAGACTTGTAGTGAAACTGTTTCTGAACTGTACGTACAGCAGAACAATTTCCATATTGTTAGATTTTCTACTTATGGATGTAAAATATCCTGATATGTTAGTAAGTGGCTTAATTTTTTTTAAACAATAATTACGTAATTTTCCATTTTTGTCTTAATTATAGTAAACTTAGAAATGTTTCCTGGAAGTCAATAATGAGTAAAAATTGTTGCTCTGTGTTTTTTTAATTGAAAATACAGTGTTACACTACAGTAAAAATAATTTTGAACACATCTGTGTAATGGTTTTACGACACCTGCTACCTTTTAGGATTTAAAATATAACATTAATAAAATAGCAGAAGTAGAATCTGTGGTTTTAAAAGCGTACAATGGTTTAGTTGACAGCTAGTGACCCCCTACTCAATGTGTTTTATTTATAATTTTAGTCTCCTCTGTATAATTTAGTAAAAATTTAAGTACCTAATGACTAACATGGTTTTTAGAAAACATGAAATCTCGGTAATATAGCTCATCCAATGCTATGGAACGTTTTTTTATACATTCTCTTTCCAGTAACCATTTCACAAATGTGAATTTAACCTACAGTAGTTTGAAAAAATTACGCTCTCTCCCCTCCCCTTATGTAAGATGCACACCCCACAATTTTAACATACCTTCAAGAAACATTTTTTCTCTGTACAGTTTCAGTTTATTTGCCTTTGAAATGACGTAATTAATTAAATAAAATTAAATACAAAATGAATTAAATGTGTTAGTAAGATAAATCAATAATACTAAGCAAATGCTTCAATTTATATTATATAGACACACACGTAAAAAAACAATGCGACATACTCGGATCAAATTAGACCATAGACACATTAACAGAATACAAGAAAAAATTAGTATGGCTAGGTTTTTGGGATAACCACCTCACAAAGTCATATTGTTTATCCAAAACGTTGTGTGTATGACTTGCACCCCAACATTTTGGTTTTGTTTTTTGAAGAAATGTGTGTGGCACATGGGTAATATGGTACCTTTGTCTGTTAGACCCTTCTTAAAACACCATGTTCTATTTTAACTAAATGTTTTCTACATTTGAATTTTCTTCTAGTCTGTTGACTTTTTTGGCACATTCTTAAAATACTTGGTTTTCTCAAAGATTCCTCTGCTTGCATATTATTTGAATGTCATGTTAATTTTTTGTACATTTGTGTTTAGTTTTTAATGCAAAGTACATTATATGTTAATTGTTTAGAAAGTAATTTCAAAGAGATAGAGCTTACATTTCTATCTTGAACTTTTTTTCTGTTTTCTACTGAATGTATATCTGTGTTCTGTGTTTGTTTTTTAATTTGAGACTTAGCATGGAAGTGTGTCAGTTTTGAAAATAATTGTTTGCCATGGGAGAGACATTAACTTGTACAGTATTCTTCTGTTGTGGAATAAGTGTATGTACAGTATGGTAGAAGTTCATTATCGTGTTGGTATTGCAGAAGCATTATTCCAACCCGTGGTATACAGGGCATGACCATTTGTTTATGTATTTGGATGTAACAGGCCACGTTATAATGGATTTCTACTGATTGTAGATTCTAAACATGGCCTTTTCCCACCTAATGTGCTATAAAAATGTTACACAAAGGAGTGGATTACAAGTCATTGTCTTGCTTATGATTGCATTCTTCAGATTTATTTTGAATATATAATTGGTCTGCTGTAATGCACAAGAAGGGCAAATCAAAATTTTGGATTTCGTTCTTAGTTTTTATTTGGTATTTTATTAAATGAAGTGTTGCTTGTGAACAACTGAAAGATCGTTGCTAGCATGAACCATAAAATTCAGCACTTACTGTATATATGAATGTACTGTCTTTATTTATATTAAATTTAACTATATGTATTTAATTATAAAGACACATCAGGCACTTTTAAAAATAGTGTGTGCTCAATGTGAACGTAAACATATATACATTAAGCAAACTTCTTTTAGTAATTATTGTTCAAATTGTCTGTCTTCACATTTACAGGAAAGTCTCGAATGAACTGTACATATTTGGTCATGCTGCTATGAGAGCAGTTCATTGTCACATTGTATGTATTGATGGTCGTGTTACATGCTGCTTTCGTGTTAGGTTTCAATTTATTGATGATAGACAGGTAAATCTGAACTATTGTAGCTTTAAGACAAGTGCATTCTGAAGTTTTGTTACATAAGTCTGAATGAGGCATGGATGTTGTTATGCATGTATGGGGTAAGAAAATTGCACATGTTTAGATATTCGTATTTGCATTGCATCTGTTAATGTGAAGTTTGTGAAATGCAATACTTGGCTGGAATGTAATGACCAAATCCGAGCATTATTGCTTTACTGTATATGCTTTACTGAAATTCTAAGTTTTTTGTTCTCAATATTGTTGACGGAAATATACGTGCTCAATCATTGTAAAACAAAAATATTTTGCAGCTAAAATAACATACAATCATGAACACTGTGTAAGTTTATAGGAGAGTAATAAGGTACCTACATTTTGACAGAGTTAGTGGTTTATTAAATTTTATAGTTTGTGACTACATATTTCAGTGATTATTGTGTTGAAGTGTGGTTTTATGGGTTTATAAATATTTAGTTTCTGATGTAAGTAAGGTACTTTGAAATCCTAACTAAACCAAAGAAAAAATTGTCATCTGTAATTTAAAGTCTGGAAGTTTTCTTAAAAGCTACTATAGTATTTGCAGACACTGCATTTGATAGTAAATATTCTTATTTTCCAGTCAAGTGTGATATAATTTGGCAAGTATCGCTACAGTCTTCCATATTTGATTTTTATAAAAGTGTTTGCAAGGTATGGTGCTCGTAAAGGATGTTTATCTTGTTTTTATTATTTTTTTTGTAAGCAATTTCTATTCAGATTAGATTGAAATTAATTTGTATTGCAATATATTATAATAGGATTGTTTTGTAGTCAGTTTACATGTGGAAGGATTCAGAAATAAAATTAATTATATGTTACATATTTTGCATTCTGCCCAGTTGTATAGAGGACGAGCCTGTATGTTAAATTGAATGTTTGTTCTCTTTGCCAGGAATTTAGCTGGTGGAAATTCACCATGAATTGTCATAGTTTTTAACATATTTGTTAAGACATCTGTTTTTACATTATTTAACATTTATAATTTCTTTGAAAATATTGAAGTTCTGTTGGTGTGTTGACCTACTCGATTGATTGTGTACGTATTTTTAGCTGTGTGTGCTGTTTCATTATGTTGATGTGGGAGTCGATTGATCACTGAAATTACTTGACCGTGTTCAGGTATTTCACTTGCTGGAAATATTACATTTGTTTTATAGGGGTGTGTTAGCTTCTCTATAACTCGCCCCTTTACGATTCCAGCAACAGTTGATAAAGGTGGTGTACACATTTATTTTGTGCTCCCAGAATTTTTATTTTATTTTAAGAAATTCAGTGCAAGTGAATCAGTATTAAGTTGCTTGCAGGATATGAGACAACACTTATGTGTTACATATTAGTAATTTAGTTAGTACATGTGTTGCTTAAGTTAACAATAGCTTTATTATTGTAGTTGCACCTAACATGCAGTGTGCCATGATATTATACTTACAAACGGTGGCTGGATGCCTTAAACAAATATAGCTTGTGTTTATTTAGCTTTTATTGCAGGTGCTTGTATTGCACATATCAGTGACTGTTATTTTTATGGTGTTATTAGTTTTGTTTAATATATTTATATCTATATATACATGTATAAATTTATATCCATCAGTGTACTTGCATGACAAGAATTATGTGATTCAGTTGCGTTGGTCTTCTTAGGATCATGGGAAGACACATGCCAGAACTGTGGCAGCGGAAGAGAGTCTTTTTGTCACATTTTCGAACTGAGTGAACTGAAGACTGTTGCGAAGACATGTGTTGTATTGTGATAAGATACTGTTAAGTGTTGTGATAGACCTCTCATAATAAAATGTTCATATTTGTTCTGTACTGTCAGTTTCTCTCAGACCTATCCTTATTTGTGTTAACAGTGTCATGGTATCTACAGAGTTGAATACAGGAGGAGGTTGAATTTTACGGAAAATAAGATTTATTTGTAAATAAAACAGTGGTAGGCTGAGGGGCGAGTCATATTATTTACTACCTCTCAATTGTTTGACTCCTGAGCTCAAGTCACATAAAATTTGTGGTTTTACGTCATATCCTGGTTTGCAAAAACTTTTCCTTTCTGAAAGACACAAGCAACAGTTTCGCAGGATAATGGCATCTCATTGTAAAGTAAACCAGTAATATATATCTAGGAGTGGATGTTGGATGTTTACGGAATACACGTAACATGAAAAAAATTCAGCCCTCTTAAACTATATACAGTACATTGATTAGTGTGTAGCTTGTCTTGGTAATTTTTACTCTTAGAGTTGGGTATCTCTCACATAGTTTTGTTTTCACTAGATTGGTTTGTAGTTTAAAATACTGCTATGTGTATTATGCATTACTGTGTTCAGTTTTTGTTGCAGTAGGAACTCATAATATTTGTGCTCTGACCATTACCAGTAATATATTTATTCAGGCTGGGGCATAGCTGCCAACTCTTACGATTTTCCCGTACGATGTACGATTTTGCACCCTATTGTACGGTTGTACGATTGATGTGAATTATTGTACGATTTTCAAGCTTTCCAATTTTTTTCCCGTTTGCTTAGTTCATAAAGAAATCTGGTACTGAAATCCCATAATTTCGGTACGGTAATGTGGCATGTATAGCTGACTTAAAGTGTTGTATATAATAAAGAAAACTGTAATATTGTAGTTTTGGGAACTAGCGTGCTTTATTTATAGCCATTGTACTATATTGTTCACTACAGAGTACCGTATTATTCATGCATCGTACGAACGTATCCCGAACTTTGCCGAACACACCCAATCGATTGCAGTTGTCTTCTTTGCTAAAAATGGCTGTCGTGACTCATGCAAACAAAAGTCACGAGACTGTTTCAATTTGAAGTGGCTTTCCAAGTTACCGTTTCCGTGTAGTAACATGCATAAAATCTTGTGAACTGAAAGAAACTTATCGTTTGATTCTTATTTTTCCAGCAAATATTGAAGTGCACGTCGTAGTTGCGTAGCGTTTGTAAACCTGGTTTTTGACCAGGTTAAATGTATCTTTTTGTTATTGTGACAGCGTATTTTAGTGCCGGTAATTGTATCGACGTCACATATTTAATAGTCGTAAAACGTAGGAATACTGCATCTTTCATATCTGGGAAATACAACTTTGCAGTTTTTACAATGACATTTTTATACAATTGCAAAACCGTGCAGATGTAAAAACTGTTCAAAAATTTAGAGTATGTGGTATTGTATAAGAGATTAAATACTCTCATATCTGCACGTTCAAAGATGTACAATTTATTTCTCAAATCCACAGTATTTGCAGTGTCGGAGAGTTGTGGTTAGATGTGCCAAGTGTGATTAAATTGCCTAATTTGCACTTCTAAGAATTTTTCGTGCATGTATGAAACTGTGAAAGATAATTTAAATCTGTATTACTCGAAATCGTAATGTAGGGGTCTATCTATTGATGTATTAAAATCGGTAAAGTTTGTAAACTTGCAGAAACAGAACTACCTCTACTAGGTTTATTTAGATTTGTATGAATATTTATATTATGAGCAGTATTTATGATGGTGCAACAAAGCCTGATTTATAATTTGTTCAGTAATTTTCCTGTTAAGTTTGTTTTCTTTATAACTGCTCTAGGGAGACTATGCAATTTTAGCCATGAACACAACATATTAATAGTTTTCTAAATGTTAGGTAATTTTATTAATTATTCAGCATATTGTAAATTTATTTTGCATACAACATATTGACATGTTAACAGTGTAATATTTTATTTAAAAAATAGCCAAAGTGTTTTAGTCCGATGGCATTTACATATACACAACACGTAAAATGCCGCGACTTGTTTACGCAAAATTTTACTCATTTTGAAAATTGTACTATTTCTGAATCCTTGAGTTTGGCAGCTATGCTGGGGGATATAAAATGATTTCTGGCCAACTGCACATCTACCATCAGGCAAATTTGTGCCCTTTGCCCTCATTCTTTCACAATTTAAGAAAAAAAAAAAACAATTTAAGGGCAGGATTGATAGTCAAAGGCTTGTAGCAATTCATCAAGTATTCCTTGAAGGTATTTGTGATAAAGTGAGCACTTTTAAAGACTATCTTCTATAGAATAATAATAAAAAATAAATATTTGTTGTGACCACTGGTGTTAATTTGGGTATGGTACAATGTATACACTAGTGGTGGCCCGATGTCCGGATATCGGTAATATCGGCACGTTTATCGATATCGGATATCGATAAATATTTGCGATATCTAGCTAGCCATAAACAATTCTTACATAACCTCAACAGTAATTCTTAATTTATTTTACGCTGGGATAAATCAACACTTTTTCACGTTACCTTAGTAGTAGTTCCAAGCTTTCCACTCGCCCAAACTTAAGCTCAGGATATTACTTTCTTTTTAACACGCGCCGCATCCCGACATCACAATTCTTTTGTAAAAAAAAATTCCTTTCATTAGAGCATGTTTATTCGTTTCAGATATTCGCAAAATACTTGATCTTGATAAATTTTAGGGGGCATGGAGTGTAAATAAATGCCAGATATGAAAGAACAGACTTACTGTTATTAACTTTAAAACGCGACGTAATTAATAAAGTTAGCAACAGTACAGACAACTGGCTTTTTGTTATGTCGCTTCATGGTCGCCAACTGCTGTTGTAATGTAAGGAAACTTGCGATCGTTTGTTTTTCGTTTCATATTTTAGATTTTATAAGAAAAACACAAGTACATATTAATGAATTAACTTTAACTTCATTTGTATTTATGATAATTTTTGCTGACTGTAATATTTTTAAGTATATTTATTTACGTTTAACACTTGAAAATTGGGCGTGTTGCATTTAACAAATTAGTTCTATGTTGGCTTTACTGAATACATCGCCGGACGACCAATAAAGAAACAAAAATATTTGTTAGTTTAGTTTACTGTAACCGTTTCAAAATAAAGAAGAGAGTACGTAATAATTGATTTTATAAACTCCGCGGTACGTTTCAAAGTCGTAATGGTGTGATGTACTTAATTGCAATAAAATTTAATAGTTGAAGTATTTTTCTAGCGTGTCGTTTGCCGCCCGTGAAAAAATTTGCCATTGTATAGGTTTTTTTCCTGGCGGTACTTATGTCGTAATAAAATTTGCCAGTGACTCCCGATTTAAAAGTCTAGTGATTTTTTTTCTGACGGTATTTTTCGTTTGCGAAAGTCAAAGCAGGATACGACTAAATGCAGTGACTGTTGTTTGCAAACATTCAAAACACTAGTGAATTGTTATTGTTTGGCAAATACAATGCCACCAAAAAGTGACATCTGGTTACACTTTCAAGTTAAAAGTAATGATAAGGCAAAGGCAATTTGCAATTACTGTAGTAAAGAAATATTGCGTGGTGGGAAGACTTCCAGAACATTCAATACCTCAAATTTATGGAATCACTTATCCTTACATCATCAAAAAGAAGTTGAAGGTTCTGACAAATGTGATCCTATCTCTACACCATCAACCAGTTTTGGTCAGTCCACCGAACCACCTCAA
>PNEQ01003360.1:5658-20837 GCA_003012365.1 Medauroidea extradentata
AGTTTTTTATTAAATAGTTTTTTATTAACAATAATTTTATTAAAAATTTTATTTATTAAATATGTGCGGGGTTATTATGGAATGCGAAATCGAAAAATTTTCGGAAGAAACACCAAGATGGCGGCCGGAAACAATATGGCGTCCGGAATCAAGATGGTGGTAATATTTTTTTCGGGATTTTTGAAATTTTTTAATTTTTGGAAAAATTTTGAATTTTTGAAATTTTTTTGAAATTTTCGAAATTTTGGAAAATTTTGGTAATTTGACACTCAAGGTCAAGGTCAGGGTCAAGGTTAAAGGTCAAGGTCATCCAACATGGCGGCCGGGGACATGACGTCACAACATGGCGGAGGGGCTCCTCACTCGGTCGGGCTCCTCACTCCGGCTCCATGTGCCAGAAGGAACATAATCATACTACTGCAGCAGCCTGTGTGAACAGGATGTAGAACGACCATTTTTCATTTTTTCCAGTTCGGTAAGCCCAGGCGTGTCCTAAGCGACCACGGTACGCAATTCACGGCAGACGTATGGCGCTGGGAGTTGCTATGGGCAGGGGTAGACGTGATCTACTCATCAGTAAGACACCCACAAGGCAATCCGGTGGAATGCTGCATGCGCGAGATTTGTCATTTGCTGCGTACGTACTGCCACAAGAAGCACAGCAGCTGGGCGGAGGCCATTCCACAGGTCAACGAGTTCCTCAACATGCATGTGCATAGCAGCACTGGGTTCACCCTCATAGAGTTGAGAGAAGGAAGGATCCTGAGAGAACCGCTGGCCGCCAGTTTAGAGTTCTCGCGTGGAACGACCCCAACGAAGGAGGAGAGGCTGGAGAGAGTAAGGGATAAGTTGAAGGCAGAGGCGGAGAGGAGGAGTAGGTGAAAGGCTCTGACGCAGGCGAACTTTAGAGTAGACGATAAGGTTTTGCTGTGGGTTGCGGAACGCAGCCAGTTTGTCGGTAAGGAGACGATTAAACTGTTTTTGTTGTATAAAGGACCCTTTATAATTTCTAGGTCAGTCGGACCTAACGTCTGGGATTTGGCCCAGATCACTGATGAGGGGATGATAAAGGGTGTCTATAATTCTTATTTATTAAGACCACTTAAGTGTTGGGATGCAGAGGTGGGTATGGCCTGAGAAGGGGACACATTATAGGTAGCTGTATGCAGGGTGTCCATCGACAGGGAAAACCTGGAAAACAGGGAAAAGTCAGGGAATTTCATCTTACAGGGAAAAGTCAGGGAAATATCAGGGAATTTTCATTTGGGTCAGGGGAAAATGATACAAAACAGCCCAGAATAGACATTTTTGTAGTACTGAATAATTAAATTATTATAATTTAGTTATCGCAGTAAATCAATTTTTAAGCGCTTCTGATTACTTTCACTGCTGGGAAATCTAGGCAACGCCGGACTGAGGCACGCCGCACACTACATGGCAACGCCGGGCAACAACAGCTGCATGCAAGGTCATTGCATTCCTGTACGCTGCTGTTGTACGCCAGCCTAGCACTAGACAGTAGACACATTAATGTGTGGTATGGTACCCAGATCCTAGTTTTTTCCACCTGAGAGTCTTGTGCTTGCAAGACAAAGGATGAAAGCATGCGGACCTAGATCCTCGTTTTCTCCACCCTAGAGTTGTACGCTGGCGAGACAAAGTATCTCGGCACGCACTCGCATAGATGGCCGCTTCGCTGCGAGGAAGTGTCCTTTATTATGAATGACGCTTATTAAAATTTTGAACCGTAAATTTTATTCAAATAAACGGAGCACTCGTTTTCATTTGTGATGAAAAACGCAATTCCTTGATACATCATACAACTCCACAGCTTACAGCTTAGCTTTAAAACGATTTTTGGCTACCAAAAATTTTTGCACCCTCATATAAGACGAGTAGCAATTTTTGAGGGCCAAAAATATGTAAAAATTGTTGTCTTATATGCCGGCAAATATGGTTAATAAGTGATGTTTTGAATACTTCTAAAGCATACAGAAGACCAAAACAGAACACTTGACAGGGCTTGCACAAGGACATAGATTTTATGTTAAATTGTATTTTATAAGTTTGTATAGTTATTAGCTATTTTGTTTTGCATGGGTTTTTTTTATTTAATATTTTATTTTCACAAGAAATTTAAGAATGACAACATTTGCAATGTGTGTATTGAGTCCATTAGTTTCCTATATGAAATAATTGAATGTATTTAATTTCAGAATTACAAGGCTTGCTGTATAGTCGTTATTGATAATATTTATATATGTCCGTATGTGTTTTTTTGCTAATTTTATATTTTGTTATTCAAAAAGTATATTATATTCACTAAATGTATTCGCCCGTAGGAGCGCTGGGCGGCAAATTTCGGAATATGTCACGTATGTCCGCCATTTTGTGACATATTTCCGCTACCGGGAGGATGTAGTCCCTGCCGAGGCAAGAGGATTTTTCTTCTTAGTGTTGGAGATGGCCTAGAGAATGGACGTGTTTTCACGGTAGCGCGATGTAAGATGTATCGCCCAGCATCGGGCTAGTGTGTGTGATTTTCAGAGGCTAAAACTCACGCATAGTTGAGACAGTAATTTATAATCTGCAGAGAATAGTATGTTGGTCGGATTGGCGCGTGGGTTAAATAATTTACCTGGAATTCAATTTTTGTAGGCCGAGCCCATCGAATTTTACTTCTGTAAACACGTAGAGTGTTGTTACTTGTATGATTGGCGAATAAAACGCAGTTTCCGCCCTCAAATTGAGTTCTGAGTTATTCGCTTAGCTTTACTGATTGTGCAGTTATTTCTTTTTCTCACTGAACCACCCACGAACCGAGAAGAGAGAGTTGCTCTACCGCTGAGTGTGTGGAAGGGGCAGGCCGAGGCTAATACTCCGAGAAGCAGTTGCGCGGGACAAAGGCCCGCTATAGTATTTTCTTGATCACATGAGATACTACACTAACCATGCATCTGAAATTCACCAAACTCTATAGAGATGTAGTACTTCGTCTTGATATTAACGTATTTTGTGTACATCTTATTCATTTCATTTTTAAACATGGGATGATTCAGAATGGATTGTATTAGTATCACGTGGAGATAGTTTATAAAAAAGTAAGTAAAAATTTTTTTTCAATGTTTCCGTGAAATTAATTGTAGTTTTGAATCGACTTCAAAATTTTTCTTCTTTTAATAAAATGAATAACTACTTGATCTTTAATTGCTTTGACAGTATTCAGCATGTTTATATTTTTTTTTAGTAAGTTTTTTTTTGTAATACTACCATTATAGTTCACATTGCAGAAAAAATTGAAAACATATTTTCAACATATTTTTCATCAGCTTTGCAGCGTTACATTAACACACACTGTCCTGTATAACTAAGTAGGAAATAGTGTATGTAATGTTATTTGACAATTTAGTATTTATAATAATGTTTGTCCTCTAATTTCCAAAATTTCGTGTAGTGAATACATTATACATGTATTTCTATAAGAACTGGCCATACTGTAAGCAAATTTAGTTTTAGAAGCTTTACTACCCAAACTTTGGTTTAATTAATTGTAATTATTGTAGGTTCACTATGTTAGAAGATAGTATCACATTGACAAAGATATACTAATTTTATATTTTTATGTCTACATGACCAATTAGGATTTTTTTTTTCTTTATTGTCACTCGCAGTGAGGAATGTAGTCTTATTAGTTAAGCTTGTAACTTCCTGACATATGAACATACCAGTTACACATTACTGTACGTGTGTGATTACGTTAAAAATAAAATTACCCACATTGCTGAAAATATGTTATAATTTTTAGAATGTGTTCACTTACCTTGAGATTTTCTTATATTAAGGGACCAAATAAAGATTGTGTTACGAGCATTGGCACACCTATTAAATGTCTTATCTGTATGCACAAGGCACTGAATCAGCGAGTATATTTTTAGTCTTATAGCTTTTTGAATTAGACATTTATGAATCTGTAACTTTGTTTTAAATATTTTATTTACAACAGCCTGAAAATGGGATTTTTACAATTTCAAAAGCTTAAATACTGTATTTATAGCACACTAGCGGTTTTAGAAACATCATGTCACAGTTTCCAATTTTTTTTCTGTAGGTGAATATATCGTGAACACATTTAAGTTCAAATTTTTTTGCACTTGAAGTAATGCAAATTAAGTGCAACGTGTACTGCACGTAAAAATGTAAACCAAATTTGTTTTGTTTCACTAGTAAAATTTTTTTATTTCAGTAATTAATTTTAAGCATACTGGAATTTTTGTAAATGATGACATAGTCAAAACATCTCAGTGTAATTGAATTGTATAATTTCTGATAAATATGTTTTAAATCAACAATGTAAAACAATTTCATTTGCATATTTCCTAAGTAGGCCGGTTTAGAAACAATGCTTATTGTTAGTACGTACAATATTGTTTAGATTAAGCACTAAGAATAGGAATAAAAAAAATTGTGTTATATTTTATTCCAGACATCAGAAGTGGTTTTCTTAAAGGCTGACTGCAATTTACGAGGGGAGGGGAGATTATATTCAGCAATCGTTAATAATGGATGTCAAGTTATTATCTTATTTATTGCATTATTTTGATGGTTTTAAGCTATACTTATCATTATAAAATTAATTACAGTCTTACATTATTGTGCTACCTAATATAAAAAGGTAAAAAAAAGTTTTGGAGTAACCTGGATTCTAACCCAAAAAAAAAACTCATGGTCCAATGCCTTTGAGTGTGAGCTACCAAATCAGTTATGTATAGGTGTCTGAAAATGATGTTTTATACTAAAATGCTTAGAAATTTCTTTATTTGAACTATTTGGGATTTTAAAATGATAGTGGGTTATTACTGTAAACACCGGTGTACCCCTCGCACCCATGTAAGCCACACACACCCTTTTTTCGATGACAAATTTTTTTGAAACGTATTATATAAATAATTTTAACTTATCATTGTAGGCTTCAGGTAGTTGCTGGCAAACAGTAGATTTGTGCCGCACAGATAGACCATTCCTTTTGTAAAACCAAACAACCCAGTTCGTGCTTGCTTTGAACTCTTGATGTACACCTAATTCTCTGGCAATCTTCGAGGCTTGAATTTTACACACGGCATAACCAAAAGTTTGGTTGTATACTCAACCATGCATTTTTCAAACTGTGTAGATTTTGCTTTCTTTCCTCAGCTCTCCTGTTGACGTTGCTCTTCTGTAACTTGTTTTTCATTTTGCGCCAATCACTAATACACGACTATGAGATGTCGTACTTTAACTGTACATCGGCATTCCTCCACCTGCATGTCTGTGCATGCGTGCGTGCGCGCCTAACCACCTGCGCTGTTGTCAAGTCTCTGAGCATGTCTGCTACCTACCCATTTAGCACGTAAACTTCAAATACAAATTATCCGTGTAAGCCGTGCACCCCATTTATGTAACCCAATTTTTGTTAAAAAAAAAAAAAAAAAGGTGTGCTGGAAACATGCCCAAATAAGGTACTTAGTATTCCTGCTGCCACAAAGTTTTAGTTTCTGTATGGTTAGGCTGTTTTTGTTTTCTCTCTTTTTATTAAAAACCATAGTATGCAAGCAAGCGATAAAGACGTAATGTAGCCGCCTGTAGGCTAAGTATACTGCGTTTGCGTAGTTTGTTTAAGCCAAGGATAAATCACTGATTTGACAATTGGGAATTTGTACAGATAAGACTCAGATAAGGCACAACCTGCACCTAAACCCTTATAAAAATGTTTAAGAATACCAGCCTTAGGCAAAGTTCTTCCGAGCAGAAATCGGGAAGCAAAGAAATTACTTTTCACACTGCAATTCACAGACAGTTTGCACGGTCAGCAGTTGCCGCAGATATGCACGCATGGTTGCATGGAGAGGGGAACGTAGATGAAATGTATCGAGGATGGGGAACAAAGAGGTAACGATTTGAGCCACATGTTCAAAATCAATTGTAGTTCACAATATTGCCGCTGCGTGTCATTGTCACTAATGTTCCGTTGTACACCGCTTGGTGCAATGCAAGATGAAAGTGTTGAATGCATGACAATTTTATACACAGTACACAAGTTTTATTGCGATAGTTACATGTCACGCAAGGTATTTTACTATTTCACAAATATGTTTGCTGTCAGTCGTGTTAGATTAAATGGTGGTGCTGTTTATGTGCGTTCACAATCACTATCCACACAGAAGTAATAAGGATACATACATGGGCGTAGAAAGCAAATTTTTCCAGTGGGCGTCCAGCCGTCAGCGAGATATTTAAGACTCCAAGCTTAAGGTGGAGGGTCCGGGGGTCCTCCCACGGAAAAATTTTGGTTTTTAGATTCAAAATGGTGCTATTTGAGCAAGGTTTGAACTAAACTATTAAATATAGATACAATATAAATTTCAATGTTTGTAAAAATATATTTTTTGTCTTAGTAAACTATGTTATAAGTAAATCTTAATCAAAAAAAGGTGTTTTGTATCCTTCCTCGTTTGCGACTTCTTGTTGCACATCAAATATGAATGTGCGAATAACGTACTTACAAGTGTGAGTCATGGTATTCACCATGTTACATGTCATTACTTACCAACATACTTCATAACTTTATTGAGACATCACAGTGTGATATCTCAAAGTTATCACAGAACTCGGACTGTGGCTGCCTTGTAATTTTTGTGCAGATAAAAAACATGAGTGTGATGAAATAATAGTTAGTTATTCATAATTCAGTTAATTAATAAAAACTCGACATATATTTAGGTGCAGACATGTCTTTTTTTCCCTTGCCAGATGTAAGAGGAGCATTTTTTAAGGCATTATATGAGATTTTACAATAAAATAATAAATACGTTGTAACATTAAATTATTATGTAGTAAAAAAAGGAATTTACTCTGCTACTTTTGAGTCATATATATATCATATTGTAATGCTGAAATATTTCAAAACTATAAGCAAAAATTATCTGTTGGATTATATAACCATATAGACTCAAACATTATTTCTCTGATCTTAAATGTCAAAAGAACATTTTTAATTACAAAAAACTGCAATTGCAACATACATAAACAGAAAAAAGGATAACGGTTGAATTAAGTTATTGTATAAAAATATTGTTTGTACATAACAAACATTCCAGAAAAGCAATTTTAATTTTCCATTTTACCAAACACGTTTTTCCTTTTGTCACTCTTTTTATAAATTCAATGCACATTGATATCATGTTCAATTTGCTACGTTTATTATATATTAGTGTCCTTAATCTCCTTCCGTCCGTATCTACGACGATTAAGGTTATTACTGAAAGATTGATTATGTGCCCAGCTAGCTAAAGAAAACTCACATTTCTCATTATAAAACAATTGCCGACGAAGCCACGCACCTCGGTTTGCAGATTCCGTTGACGTTGAACTACTTCGACTTATGTTAGTGAAACAATTAAGTATTTTCTTCCAGTGTTGAAAAGATAATTGATGGAGTTAAGTTATTTGGGAAACGGCCGCGACTACCCGGAAGTCCACTCGACTGGTGACCCCTAAGTACGCTGTCCACCGCCCCGCAGTTTGACGACGACCAAGAAATTATCCCTTTTTCACCAGAGTTAAACACGTGTTTCTTGCTTGCTTACATATTCGCGTCTCCCCCAGCATCCCGCGTACTCTTCTGTAAGCTTGCGTCCCTTCCCCACCCCTGAGTACAAGGAGGTGACGAAGTTCCTCTCAGCCAATCAGAGAGGGGCACCCTGCCTTCCGCGAATGCGTGAGTCCTCTATTAACGGCCTACGTTTATTACACAAAATAAAGTTGTACATTTTAACATCACTAAAATACATAAATAATCTTACTTTTTAATATTATTGACATCTCTTAATTAATACATTATTACAAAAAGTATATCATTATCAGTGAGCTGGAGAAAGTGGGGGAAGAAAGAGCTTGAAGAGAGAGAGAGAGAGAGAGAAAGAAAGAGAGAAGAAGAAGGAGGGGGACAAGGGCTATTCTTTCGGCTCCAAAGCCTACATGTGGCGTTGCAGGCTGCAGCTGGCCTTCTAGGTTGCCAGATTGATGGGTACTTACTCACAAAAACTATAATGAACACATGCAAACCTATGCTAATTACATTACCATAATTGACCAAGTGGCGCTTTGCAGGTTACAGTGACACCAAACAAGATATATTTTTGCATGATTTATGATAGTGATAGTTTTAGGTGTTTTTAATTACTATGGATGGTGTATCACATACGCTTTGAGGTATAACGAGTACGACGTACCTATACACACACACACACTCTCACACTCACACTCACGTGCGTGCACGCACACACACACAAATCCCCCCCCCCCCTACCACTGACCATCGCACTGTAGTAAATATTAATGTTGAATCCATTTAATTGAAACTATTGCCTTTACAGAAAAAGTAAGAAAATGTCTTAAATTGTAGCTTATCACTACATTTTATAGTACGGTATGTATGAAATATGCCCGTTACAAATTTGTCCAAATGGTCTTTATGCACGTGGCATAACATTGAGTTCAGTCGCTTCTGGGTCATAGTACTCCTAAGATAAGTTTTCAACCTTCTGAGTGTGCTGAAACTTCTCTCAGCTTCACAAGAAGAAGCAGGGCTCGTCATGAGAATTTTGACAAGCTGTTATACTTCACTGAAAAGTCTTTTTACTTGTACAAATAATAAGCCAATATCTAGTAGTGGATTAAATTTTTAGGAGCCCAATTACCTGCTCCTGAAACTGTGTATCACTGTGCTTAAAATAACATTTTACCCGAATGTGGGCATGTTTTATGAACAGTTTGTGCACACCTTGAACCAAACAGGAGGGCATTGCAAATGAGGGCGGATGAGTACTTTTAAAACATTAATGACATACAAATATAATTTCAGAACATTCAGACATAGAACACAACTTTGTTTCTAGATTTGTCAATTTTTATTTTGATACCAATTAAAATACATGAATTTGACTTGTGATACACAATTAAGTTTAACACAGTTCCAGGTAAGCAGGCACATTTAATAAATTTAAATTATGCTACTAACCTCAAGAGTCAAACATCTAAGTTCTCTAGCAGCTTGCTCAAGAGATGTATATGTGTGAATTTTTCTGAACAATGGCAATTGAAGTTTTAATGAATCCGAGTTGAATTCGGGGTCACTGCCCACCACTTTCGACACATCTCCTGACATTAAAACGAACGAAGGGACGGTGGGAGGGGTGAGTCACCTGATACTGCCAGGACAAAGGGGTAAGGTGCAGGTGCGACCACGTTATTTCTATGATACGATAAAAGTAGTGGGCTGCAGTTTGTGTGTTGATTTCCAACCAGGCTGTTAACACTTATTAAGCACATGAAATCGTGAAAAACGTGCATGTTTAACTATGCACAGTTAACGGGCAGTGATATGTTTTAAAGTTTGACTACGAAAGGGTACATAACATTGTACACTGAATGTGGGTAGCGTCACAAAGTAGTACAATATAGTTCCCCAAAGTGAATAATGAACATCTAAATAAACAAATTTCCCGCCATCCATAACTGTGATGGGTGTCTATCTTAATTCCAGCGGGGGTCCTTATAGCCACAGCGGGGGTCCTTATAGCCACAGTGGGGGTCCAGACCCCCACGACCCCCACGGTTTCTACGCCCATGGATACATAATACTGTATGTTGTTAGTAGAAGAGTGCCTTTCCCATTCATTGTTTGTTGGTTCAAAATTATTATCTTCAGGATCACAGTTATTACTGATTGAAACGGGTCAACTTTGGTTGTCAGGTCTTGGTTCTACAAAAATGTGAACAGTATATTGAACACTAGTTACAGCATATTAAATATTATTCAAAGAGGAATTTTAATAAGTTTCCACTTTGTTTCTATAAATTGTTGCCGAGCAATAGTTAGGTATTATTTGTTGTGTAGAAACTCATTAACACAAACCCTGCTAACACAAAATTCTCATATATACAAAGTGTTTTTCTTTCCCTGTGGAATGAGATAAGGAATTAAATGTTAATTTAAATATGCTTAGTAAAAATTTCCTCAATATATAAATCAATGCAATATCAAGTTCAGCTGCTAAAGGAAGTCAGTGTGTTGTAATGAAAGTTTGTATTTTGGGAATAAACATCCTGAAAATAGAGTTTTTGTAAATACCTGTTAAGTCAAACTTCATTGTTACAAATAGCAAAATTTTAGGTCCCTTCAGGTTTGTGTTAATGAGATTCGACTGTAATTTTTCTGTATTCTAAGAATCTGGTAAAGGACATAAATAACACATATTGGGGTTAAGAGACAATATATTACATAGACAGTAATGTTTGTAGTAACTAAGAGTTTACCCTTGTCATATTAAATATGTGAGCCTGCCACATACTTTTTTTTGTGTAATTGATTGCGACCTCCAATATTTGCCTTACTTGATAAAAACTATGTTTCACTGTTCTGTGAATACCTACCAAACTCAGTAGGTAGTTTATCATGTTGTAGTAATGATACAATGTCATATGTATTTGCCACTTTGACTGTATAATATTAGATAGAGCATTTCATTGTATAACTTTTATTATAGGCCAGGAGAGTTCTGTGTATGTAGCCATTAAATGTATTTACCAACAGCAGATGATAAGTACAATTGCTTTAAGTTATGAATGTTGCTAGAAAATAGTTAGTGTGAATTTTGAAGGTTTCATAGTACTGTACAATCATTTTATGATTATTCAAGACAAAGTATGCAAAAAAAGATGCATTAATAGAAGTGATACTTACTATGCTTGCAGGTACCAGCTCACCACTGCTCTCTGGGCCGCTGGCATTGTTGCCGCCTATACTTGGTTCCCCAACACGAGCCTCAATGGAAAACAACAATTTGCAGCGTTCTCCTGTCCTGACATTTGGGGCCCGTGCCATGACATTACCTGAAATCTCAGGTGTGTTGTGTTGGCCATCCTATTTATCTCTTCTATGACTTGCAAGTACATGATAGTGAAAGTAATTTGTGGTGTGACTGGTAATGCTGAAAATTTTATTTTATTTAATCTAAATATCGTTTTAATGTAATTGTTATTAATTTTGTATAGTAAATATATATGAGGGGCTGAAATTCAGTGTTGTTTTTATTGATATATTCACATTTTCCAAAAGAATATATACATATTGTCATGACTATTTCACTCTGAACTGAATTTCTGAATTCCATTTGCATATTGCAAGAATGTACTGCATTTTGCATTTGAGTATCAAAAATTTTTTTAAGAAGTCATGCAAAAATTGTTTAAGAAGGAACTATTTTAACTGACCACTACAAATCTAAGCTCCTCATATGTAATTAGCATATCTTTCCAACCACATTTAGCTAGAATTGTGTTGCCTCAGCCCTCAAGTATTTCATGCGAGTGTAAATGTGTAAATTGCTTTAATAATCGTGTTAAGATTTACATATTTTAGTGTTAATATTTTTTTTTAAGATTTGTTAATACAGCATAATTCCATTATATCATAATGTCACAATTATCGGTTTGATCCTTGCTGTGACAGTATAAGCGCTATTTCTGGATTGGACCAATTTTAACCCCTGAAATACGAAACCGACTTCAAAGTTCATTAAAATTTGATTTTATTCCGAATTTACAGAGAATGACCTTTTTACTGATGCATGTGCGTGCATATTTGTGTGCGTGTATGTTTGCATACGTGTGTGTTTATACATATGTACATACAGACGCTTAAACAGTAATACCTCTATCTACTGACAATCCATGATAACAGAGGATTGTGTCGTTGGATCACTGATTTTGTGGGATCCAAACAACCAATTTCAACCCCCAAAACATTTTTAAGAAATGTCTAAATTGTGTATTTTGATTAAGGTTTGTGTTTAACTTTTGCTGGTTGGAAGCAAATAAGTTTTCAATTAAAAAATAATTTATTTAGTATAATAAACTGGCAGTTTCTGAATAACAGTGCAAAGTTTTACAGAGCGTATTGCATTCATTATGATAAAATAAAACTTTGTTGTACATGGGTATTACTAAAAATGTAGAAGTCTTAATTATGAAATGAACCCCTAGAGGTATAAATGATAATTTATTATGCACTGCTCAATTCTCTGCTAAACATAGCTTCTGAAAATTCTGTCGAATAACTGGAACACTGCATGCCAGCACTCACATCCAGATCCTCCTTTTTCATTCCTACATACTATAACCTGGTGGATGAAGTAGCGTCTAGGTACCCAGTCTACTCTGTGCATGCATGTAGAGTCTACTTGTTTTGTTCTTGCATACAGGGCCAGGTTCTAAGAGGAAGGAGCAGTAGGCAAGAGATGCATTTGTCCAGGGCCTTACATTTTAGGCGTCATCACTTTTTGGATTAAAAAAATTAATTATTTGTATGAATTTGAAATTAATTGGTTTTTCCAAGTTCCCTCTAAATCATGATGGTTGCCGTGAAATGTATTTTCAAGTGCATGTTTTATCACGGCTGGCGTTCCAGTTGAATTATTAATTTTGTTTGACAACTGAACAGTAAGGAACCCTAAATAGGGTGAATAAAAATTGCAAATTTCTGAGTTTGAATATGTTAAACACTGTTTAAAAATTTGGTGTTAAAAACTTTGAAGCATTGTAAAAATTATTTAAAAGCAGTGAAAAAAATTTTAAGAAGTAAAAATTTTTGTGTAATACTATCAGAATGATTACATTTAAAGATACAGTTTTGAATTTGCGATTTTGCCTCATTATTATTAATTTTCAATGTTTATAACATATGCCTGGTATTTAACTGAATTGTGCAAATTAAAATAATTTTTTTATTTTCATTGCCAGACTATATAAGTAGCTTCCTTTGTGTAGAACCTATTTATCCTGAGTTTTTCTTACATTTTGGAGTTTTAGAAATTTCCTCCAGTTTGTTCAGGCTCTTTCAGTGCA
Organism: Medauroidea extradentata; assembly: GCA_003012365.1. Lineage (NCBI taxonomy): Eukaryota > Metazoa > Arthropoda > Insecta > Phasmatodea > Phasmatidae > Medauroidea > Medauroidea extradentata. The sequence continues at coordinate 18,601 of PNEQ01003360.1, forward strand.
TGTACAAGCTAAAACATTTTATTACAAAAAATACAGTATGTACTTTTGTATAGTGCACCCTCGTGTATAGTGCACACCATGGTGTTTGCAACAAGTTCCAGGGAAAAAAAGTTAAGTGCCTTGCTAGCATGTAAAAAAAATCACGGGAGTAAGAGACTGTGAAGCAGCGCAAGTAAGGCTACATGGATTGGTCGGGGGAGGAAGGAAGGAAACTTGGTTAACAAAAAAAATTGAGAGAAAAGATGACATTCACACTGGCTAGAGAGTGACGGTGTAGAGAATGTGGGTGAGCCGGGGGGAAAGGGGTGGCTTGTCTCTCCCTTGTCTGCAGCTATCTATATATTTCCGGCCAAGGTCGTTTGCTGGCTGCCTGCCTGCAGCCAGCTCACTTGTGCGTGTGTATGTGTGTGTGTGTGTGTGTGGGTGCGTCTGTACAACACACTCCCTTCCCCTCTCTCGCTGTGCTGTGTGTCTGCCGCTTATTTTTCATGTATAGTCTGCACCTTGGAATAAAAGTCCACTTTATAAACGAGTAAATACGGTACATGGCTCAATGAAGATAATTTGTATAGTGTACCTACTCAAACAGACCAATTGTTTGGTATTTATTCACTAATGGATAGAGGTCCATAGAAATGGTTTATTTTTCAACAAATTTCGTTTTTAGAAAGCTGTATTTTGGTTTTATTTCGTTATTATAGTGTTTATTATTTTAATTATTAAATAGTGTCATGAAAAGTTAATAAATAGGCTTACGATATTTAACAGATGCAACTGGTGTGTTAATTTCCAACAGTAAAATATTAACAAAACTTTATTTATCTACACTTTCATGCACAAGATTAATTTTCAGAAGAAATCTAACAATTTTTTTCGTCAAAGTAAAAAGTAACTAATATACTGCCAACCTCCGTGTGTTTGTAACTACTATGTACAAATCTTGAATAAATATCAATATTAAAAATTTTGTCTTATCTAATTGTATCTGGAGAGGTACAGTTTTATGTAAAAGTACAAAAAAAATCACAAATTCTGTTAAAAGATACCATGGTATAGACTTACGCATTTTCAGGTTTCAGCTTTCTTCTTTAGTCACTAACAATGTAAGAACATGTTGAAGAAGATATCTCCAAATCTGTATTGGAAGCAGGCAACGACTGCAATTTAACAGCAAAAGTTGAAAATTCTGGATAGGAACAGAGACTCTCGCACAGAGAATATTGTCTTTAATATAGTAGCCATAATTTTTAAGTTTCTTAGCTCTGAACTGAGGTGTTACTTTAGGTTTTGGCATGATGAACTGTATTTTGACTTCATCCAAATTAATATATTGTAACATCTACAGGCCTATTAAGTTACACAATATCACGGACTTCGTAGTTCATAATATAAACAATAAAAAAGTTCACCAAAGATTACGCTCATCAATGTTTTAAATACTCCTGCACGAAAAAAATAAATACAAGATGGTAGAAAAATCAAAACTTATGAGCAGGTTACAACCATGGCCATGGTTACAACGCTGCTTTACGTGACGCCATGTTGGTGTTGTACTGTAACGTCAATATATTAAGATTGTTCAACTTAATGTAGGTTGGCAGCAATGACAATGCACTATGAGTTCTCTGCAACTACTTGTTGCTTCTATGACTTGGCTGGCAAATTTTTTTTTCTTGTGTTGTGCCGACTCATTCTCTTTACAGGGAGTAAACATTTTCTGATTAGCGTAACGTAACTGTGATGGGGCTGCTTCTCGTACGTCTACGTTGCCGTGTTGTTAGTATCTAGATGTCCCTGTTCCGGGGACGCCAGAATGTAATGGGGCCTCTTCTCACCGTCACGTGCTGTTGTTTATATATATTTTGGAGGTTAGGTCGTTCCTGTTCGCGGCGGCAGAATGTGATGCGTCTCTGCTACGTCGCCACGTTGTTATTTAGATGTTGGAGGTTATGTGTTCCTCTTCCGGGCGGTCGAATGTAACGGGGCTGCTCCCGCTCTGTTTGACTGTCGTCTGTAGAGTTATATATGTAGTTCCTTAGCACACTGCGACACGTGTAACGGGTTTACGTGCTTTGGGTTATTGTTGTTACTGAGAGATGTAGCTTGCAGGATGACGATACCAAAAGAAACACCCCTATTTGTTTTACGATTATTTATTTGCAGCTGCGATTGTGATCCAATATAAATAGGTGTACATTGTCAACAACCTAAATACCAAGATTAACCGGTGACATGAC
>PNEQ01003361.1:0-21784 GCA_003012365.1 Medauroidea extradentata
AACCGAACATTTCAGAAATAATGGACTCTAAGGTCAAATTCAATTCTTCTCATTAGCAACTGAAATTAAAGATAACTGTGTATTGATGGATGTACTCTGTATTTCACGTATCATGACATTTATATTTTATAACATTCGATTTTATTTATTTTTGACACATTTTAAACTGAAACAATAACAATAAAGACAAAATTGAACATCAAATTTTAAGCGCCATCTTTTTTCTCAAAGTGTCAACCTTAATTTTAAACTTTTGGTTTACCGTTTAGGCCTTAGGGATTTGCGGGGGTCCTCGGCATTATAGCACCTGGACGAGGTGGTCCTTGGGAAAATTTTGTTGGGAATCCCTGGACTAGAAGAAAAACCTTTATAATGGTTGCTTACATATGAGAAAAAGTATTTCCAACAGATATCATACACAATATGGCGGTCGGAAATAAGTTGGTTACTACACGTGTGTAAAAAAACTGGCAGATACGTATTTTTGGATTTTTAAGGTTTTATAATTTTTTTCTTTACATTTTGAAATTTTTTTGGAAAAATTTCCGAAATTTTGGAAAATTTGACTTTTATGTCAAGGTCATCGTGACGTCATCCAAGATGGCAGCCTACACAAACATACCCGAACACAGTCGACAATTTTTGGTTCCTGAGATCCTTTCCCCTGTCCCCTTGTCTCAAACTACACCAAAATTTACTACTCGCGTGTTTTAATAGTTACACATATATAAAATACATATATCTAGACATACATTATGAATTATGTTTTACGACCAACAGTATTCTCAGTATAAAATATCAATCTTCTGACATTCCTATTATATTTCTAGACCTTTAATCGTATTTTAATGTTTAATTAGTTTTTTCTTTTAGACTGTCAGAATTTGTGTATTAACTTTTAACTAAGAGTATTAATAATAATAATAATTTTGATTGTGTATTTAAATATTAATTGTGTTTATGACAACAAATACTTCACTATTTTAATAATTGTTAAATAGTGTAAATAACATTTAATTGTATATGTACAACTATTTTAGAAGTGTGAAGTTTAAAAACTACGAATATAACATTTATTAAAAATTAATTATAAAAAATCGTACAAATGATCCCAAAAAAGTATATATATATATATATATATATATATATATATATAGTTTCACATTAATTATGTCTCTGAAAAGCGATTTGGGAACCTCAAAGCGAACAAAATATGTTGTTGATTAATATGGGTGAAATTTGAACAGAGTAGAACAAAAAAACAAGATCAAATCCACAAATAGGCGTTTCCACTCAATACTTTAATTTAAACATGATTTAATATTTGGTCTTATCTTTTGGAATCGTCACGTATGTACGCAAAATATACGTAAATTTTGTTGCAGTTACTTATTTTGTTTCAAGTTTTCTCATTTAAAATACTTATTATGCTTACTTAGCGCATTTAAGGGTAAAAAATAATTTGAAACCAATATTTTTTTACTTTTTAGGATAGTTTATGTGTCGAATTTTTTAATTCTTTAATATTTTAATTAATACGGTATACAGTAATTGGGGGTGGCTTTTATACTATTCTAATTTTTCATAGTTGTCCACTGTGCGTGTATTATTAATAACATGTTACGTGGATATTTATTGTTCGGAATTTACCGCAACCAAATTTCTTAATTTTGGGCTTCCAAACAAGCAAAAAATAATTATTTATTAGGCTTACGTCTCAAAGTCCTCCCACGTGTCCAGAATCACCACTGCTTACGGTATTTTATTTATATATTTTCTCTAGTAATCATGCTGCTTTTAATTTTGTTTGATGCGTTTGCAGTTGATATATGCATGAATATAAATAGAATGTTCATAGAATATTTAATGACACAAATTAATAGATTATACGGCCATATTTTGCGAAAGCGAACTTATAGACACAATTTATCAACCATGTGCAAAGATAAGCAAAACACTTTATCGTCAGAGTTTTGATAGCGACGTTATAGCTTCTAATCAAAGAGTTTATTAAATTGTTTACTTACTTTTGCAGCATTACTAGATTTTGCAAAGCAATAAAAATATTATTTTGATATAAGTAAAAATTAAAATAAGAAAGACACGAACGATAAAGTTAAGATAAGTTTTCTTTGCCGAGTCGCAGTGAATTAAGTAAACTAAATTAAAATTGATTAAATTATGTGTAGGAACACTGTCATTACATAATGTGGTGTTAGTTATATAAGTACAGTGTATGTACAGAAACGTTTATTTATTTATTTTAATATTTGGATAATCATGTTTAGATAATTCTTGCGCATCACGTATTTATACATCTACTAAACTGAGACGTTTTCACACTGGCAGCTAGACAAACAAACAGTCGGAGTAAACGCTTCTGTGAAATTTTGCATCACTTTTGAAGTCACAGGTGCCATACATACATAAAATTTCTTAACAACATGGAAAAAAAATGTTTAACGGTAGCCACAAAATATTTCGTCAATACGGATCTGACAGAAATAAGTGAAGTGTTTAATTTGTTTGTCACTGTACAGCTTTACTAAGGGCAGCAAAAAAATTATGGTTGCCACAGTAAAAACGGTTTAGATTCATAATGAAAAAATATTTTGTGGTTACACAACAATATTTTGCAATGAATCTTACCTGTAGATAGTGTTGAAATGGGGACGTTTCGAAACCTGGACAGGATTGGTGTTGCATGAGTGTAACTTTCTAAATTTAGCATTCAGTAAAGTGTAATCAATAATTTTTAGTATTATTAAACAATAATAAAGTATACTTTTGTCAACATGTACATACGTGATGGAAAAGGAAAGTACATTATGAATAAGGAACTATTACGAGTGTATTAATTTATTTAATAAGTAAGGATTTTTTCGTACGTTTATTTTCAAGTTTACTTTTTCATCCCAAGAATTTTAAATATATAGTACATAAATTTATTATTTAATTGCTTGTCAGGACTTAAAATTTATGGTAAGAAGAAAATTTGTCGATACTTACAACTTACGCAAGCAATAAATATTTCTCGTGGGACTAATTTTAAGGGAACTGTCTGTTGTAACCTGGTATTTTATTACAGAAATAAAGTGTGTTCAAAGCAGTCGCAGAAAAAAATCGTTGAAAGCACAATAGGAATATTGCAGTTAAAAATATTTAGTAATAGTTTCACTGCTCACTGATAATGAATCGAAAATATCAAACACGAAACGAAAAATGTGACTGCAATGTGTTAAATTACTTAAGCGGATGACCTGATGTGTCATACAGCATTAAATGATACACAGTTAAAACAATTCTAAAGATTGTAAACATTTCTCCAAAGTCCAAGAACTCATGCATCAAGAAATAAGTAGAACTGTCAATGTTAAAAAATATATTCCCTCTATTGCTTTTAGAACAGAAGTTTTGGTGTCATAAACTAATTAAGTGAGCTGGAGTTTGTTTGGTACCTACCTCCTACGCAATTCTGCATTTAAAACCTATCAGCTAAAAAGCCTAAAATATTTTCATATAAAAAACGAAATAAGAGATTATATCGATATGCAGTTTTCCACACTATTTAATATGGCGATTTACTCAATCGTTCAGGTAAAATGTATTATATGCCATTCTTTACCGGAGTATTATAAACTTCATACATATATTTTTCCAAATCCGTTACATAAATATCTCGTTTATTAATTGTTCATAGTTAGGCCTACGTTAAGGGGCTCGTCTACCTGGAGGTGAGGTGGGACGAAATTACGGCCATTTAACAACGAAGTCTGAAGTCTTAAGAGCCGATAAGGGTGTATTGTGGTGAAAGGGCAATACAACATCCATGCCCAAGCCGGGATTCAAACCCGGGACCAATTGTACCCTAGACCGGTGCCTATCAGACTACGGTACAGAGACCTGCTCGCCTACCTGAATGTCGAACATCGCTGCAGATGCTTAGAAAGACGCTTATATCGCGTAACTATTTCGTGTTATCAGTGTACTGAGTTAAAGAAAGTATTTCAGTGGACTGTTGTTAGGTGCCTTAAAAACATTTAACTTATAAAAATACGAGACCTTCAAATATCTTAAAACAGCTTTCCCACACAGTATCACCTCAGTACCTGGCACCCAGCAGGATACTGTAGCACGCACTGCTTGATTTTATATGCATAATGTTTTATTAACATCTAGTACTATTGATTGAAGGGGTTTATATGTTTAAGTGCCACTTAATATTTATCATCTTGTCAATTTATTTCATTGCCAGTCAGAGAATGTCAATTCTATCTGTTGATTTTGACCTGCAAGGTTTACCATTTGAAGTATTTATTTTCGTGTAAGAGGATATTTCCTCCATTTTTAATGTTACTTGTCCTTATATACTCCATTTCGTATAAGTTTGGATAAATTTGACAGCAACTTATGGTCAATAATTTTCAGTTTCTTTGTGATTTGTTGCACAACGCAAGACATTTTTAGCTCTAAAATGAATCAGAAATGTCCATTTTAGCATTTGCAGTGTAAAGTTTGCCTTATGTAGTGACACAAATAACAAAATATCACAAATTATTGTCCATAAATTGCTGTCAGATTCATCCAAACTTATATGAAATGAAGTATAGCTTGACCTAGCATGTATGGCCGTACGTTTATTACTCTTTGGCAACTTGTTTTCCCGTCACCATAGCAACAGCGCTTCGTGCGCCATTTTAACTGTAATATAATTACTGCTTCGCTGACGTGAATGTACGAATTTTGAATTACAATAAGTTTATTAGTGGCATGGACTGGAGACAACTAGATAACGTGGCTTCTTGGTTCGGCATTTAAGTTAGGAGGATGCATAGACCGCGTCAATCCCTGGGGAGTTACTCTGGCCATTAACGAGTCCTGTAAGCAAGTCCAGGTCGCCTGTAAGGTGAAGACGTTAACTGTAGACAAGAGTCTGAAGACGGCGTATTATTACATAGACTCTCGCGAGTGTGTTCTGGATGAGGAAGCCGGCACCGAGCTGTACTATGTGGTCCTGGGTGTGTCTGAGGCCCCAGTCAACGCGACCTTCAACAACTTCACGCCGAGGAACTCCCCAAATGTCAGACTAGTCTTGCATCTGTTTTATGGTGATAGCGCAACATGAGAACTGCCGACGCTAAGCCGAGGGAAGCATCAGTTTTCACCTGCATGACTTTCGGAATTATTTAAAAAAAGAGCTACCTTAATTTTGCTCGCTTTAATTCCTGAGTTTATATATTCTCGTTGCTCTAAGTTACAAGGTTGTAAGACTTCAGACTATACTATCATGTTTGTGGGAGACGGAAATTAGGAACAGGAATTGGCCTAAGCCACTTACTGTATTTAAACAATCTAAAGAAAGGCTGGCTATTAGGTTGATAACATTTTTTTAAGGTAAACACTGGCAATTTTTCACGATTCAATGTAATTATCTCTGCATAAATTAAAATATATCCACAGTGGTGTTTTATGTAAGTTGGTATTCCTGACTCAGCATTTTAAATACTGCCAATTAAACACTTTTACTTGCAGTTTTTAATGGGTGTTCTTTTTTCCGTATTCGAAAATGAGTGCAGGCACATATGTATATGTCCGATGGTATAGAGAGTATAACGGTTTTCAGGTTGTGTGTGGCGTTGGTAAGTTGTTCGCTAGATGGCAGCCCAAGCACTGGAAATGTGAGTATCGTGGAGTTAGGTAAGACAGTGTCATGCACAGTTTCCTCACACTATAGTTCAACCCTTACCCATTATACCAACATAACAGACACTATACAGTACAGTTCAATGCATACATACATCTGCAGATTTTCTAAAAACAAAGACAGTGATCACCCGTACTTCTAATAGTAGGACTGAAACAATGCACGTCAGTATAGCCTCCTGTACACAGAGCAGCGAGACACTAGCAGCGCTCCTCAGAGTCACTTGTATCTGTCCTTCGCAAAGCGAGACAGTATTTTAGAACCAACACATACCGTTACATACACATTATGCTGGTTATGTTTACGTTATGATTTAATATAATTAACACTACAAAACGAGAAGTTGTCAGCATAACTAAGAAGCCTAGTTTCCTCAAAGTGGGTGCAAATAAATCGTAAAAGTTAAAATTGTTTACGTAATCTAGGAATAGCAAATAATGATATTTATTTAGACGTATGATACACGAAATATATTAAAGATAAATGAGCTTTGTAAGTAATATGTAAGTGGGCCAACCCAGTTTAATAAAATTAGGCAAAAAATTTTCTGAAATGTCTATCATAAAGATAAAAAAAAATTCGCTTATTGAAAATACTACAAAAGGATGATCGAAATGCGCACTAGTCAAGTCTGTTATGTGTATCAAGTTAGATGAAATTTCTTGGGCAAGATGAGATTAATTAGTGTTTTGTAATGTATGTTAACTGGTTTATGTGATACGTATGTATATGTAATTCTATTTTTAATTGGCCACTGTTGTAAAACTGTTTTCTTTAATTTAACATGCAATAAATTCCCAGTTTATTTACCACTACAGTTCAGGGTAATTTTAATCAGTATGTTCTTTGGATTTCTCGTAGCGCTGGGTTCTATATTTCTGAATGTGCACATTGCATAATATCTTTGAATGTTTTAACAATGGGTTTCTGGAGTACTTGTGCTTGGTTGTGTAAAATAAGAGTTTGGTAAGAAAATATGGCTGAACCACTACCATCAAGGAAAGTCTGGGCACCGAATGAATTAGTTGTGTTAAAGTCGTCAGAAGAGTTTAGTGAAGTATTTTACAATGTATAGTTTGAATTGGAAGATAGACAATACAAGAAACTACACCGGATATGAGCCAGGTAAGTGATGAACTGTTTATGTCTTAGAACTTCCTAACTGTATTAGTTTCCAGCGTAACATTAGTTCAGAACAACTCACCTAACAAATTATACTCACCTACGTTACTGAGTGTCTAAACTCTCATGCCTAGCTGAGCAGCACCTCAAAGTTAAAATAATTTTTCTATTACAAACTCTCAACCACTTAAATTAAAACTATTATAAATTGATTTTTTGACAATGAACTGTGACGTTGCTTGTATTTGGTAATTATGTAGGCCATTCGACCATGTAAGACTGAACTACAATACCATAACTACCGTTAAACTCAGGAAGTTGTATTAACACTCAGTCGTGGTTTTATTGAATATAAGTTATAAAGCTATTATCTTGTATTATAATGTATAATTTGAATGTATGTAATTATATCTACATGTGTATTAGTGAGTATTATTTTAACGTTTCAATAATCTGATCTCCTCAAGTAGGTAGATGTCTCGGCGGAGAGTGAAGCTCTCGTCAGCCAAGAGGACTAGTGTAACGTTGTGACGTGTTATATAAGTGGGGTCAGTACAGTCAGCAAGTGACTATGTCAACTCGCAGACTAGTAGTGCGTGAGTTTCCTAGAGTCGTGAGTGCCAAGCGCATCGCTGCCATTTCATCGTGTGGTCGCTTGTGACGAGAACAAAACAAGCAGCAACACCTTCCTGGAACCACAAGTACTGGCATTATCAGCGTGTTTTGGCATGCTTCAGCTTTCAGGATGTGTTATTAGGCATAGACGGTAACTGCATGAGAACGTGACTTGCAAAAATTACTCATGCATTTTACAGTAATTGTTCAACATTCTCCCTTTTGGATTACAACTATCAGAAAATATGTTGAAACATACGACTGTCCTATCATGTAACCCGCATTCACACGCAACTAAACTGTGGTCGCATGACCAGCCTTACAACGCGGGTTGCGTACCTCGCAGACAACACAGTGCATCCTATAGTGTTTTCCCTCTCAAACAGTTCGTATTAAAGTGTTCAATGGAGGTGACGTTTTATGGTGATATACTTTTTTTAAAAAAGCAATAAAAATACGCAATTGTTAGTCACACATTGGTAGGGACTGGAAAATTTCGCGAATTCAATGACCTGCATGTTAGAATCAACTCTCCTTTGTATACTCAAGCCCTAATTATTCGTTCATTAGCAGATGCTCAGTGGAACAGCAGACGATGAACGAATAGACGGGGCTTGAGTATGCATATTACAACGAATTCTAGCCTGGAGGTCATTGAATTCGCGAAATTTTCCTGTCCCTACACATTGGTAGTAACATACCACCCCTTTATTTTCTCGATGTTGTAAATGTTTGTGCTCCACAAGACTTTAAGATAAACGTAAAGTGACACCGTCATTCACGTGCTAATTTCTTTAATTTTCAGTTGAAACATTTAAAACGTCGATTATTAAGGATGAATATCTCTCTTACGAGTTATTGTGCAACGTTGTTCGTGTGAAATGTTTTCTACACCATTTTGGATAGAGAATCATCTCGACGGCGTTTGTACCTGTTGAGACGATATCATGAACTTATTGAAGTGTGGATAATGTCGGTTAAAGTTATTGTACACCATAACCTGTGAACTGAGCACATCAACACACATGTACACAGTATTGTCTGTACTCTTCTCGCATTCGCATTCAATTTTAACAAAAACTATCACTCCTAGACAGCTGTAATAAGGCCATTTTTGTTACAAACCTTATATTACTCCAAAAAATATTCAAACGTTCAAATATCCCGACGGTACAAAAGTTGCATCCAATTTGAGGGTGGCCACCCCTGTTATTTTAGAGATTGTTGAAGGTATCAACCAGAATTTCATGTGGTTTTAAGCTCCTAATAACATTAGTCAATATTCAGAGTATAGCCGTTTTAGATAATTCAGTTTCCGATATTTTAATACAATAGGGTTTTAAAACTCGATATTCAAAGGCACATTGATTACTAAGTACTAAACCTAGGTACTAAGGGACCTGTATATTTTCTACTTTATTTTTCATGAGGAATGTCCTCACAGGGTTAGTAGGTACCTGTATTTCAGGAACACATTGTATAGCAGCAATCCGCCCGTGGCTTTGCTCGCGTGTGTAATCGTAACAGGTAATATTTACTTTAATTTAAATTTCTCTTTGTACACCAGACTAATAGTGCAGTCATCAAGTGTTTGAATGACCGCAGAATAAATGTGTAGTAACAGAAGCGACAAGGACAGTTTTTTCATTGTTGTTATCGGCAGGGAGCTTATTCTGAGTTTCTGTTTCCTACGAAAAAAGTTGTTATTGAGCGATAGTCGGTTCCAAACGACTGTTTGGTATTCTAAGTTTAAAACGGCGGTCATTTGACGTCACGAATCCGGTAGGAACTTACCAACTGCTCGTGAGTAGTTGGAAATCGGTAACTCGCAATGGCGGGTATATGACGACGTTGTAGTTATATCTGCTATACTTATACAAGGAAAGGAAACGTTGTTTCTATCTCAACGACTCGGCTTAATTAATTGGAAATAATAATTTACCGTAACTGTCATAATACCGACAACTATTTTTTCCCCTTATTTGTGTACTTATTTGACAAGTGTGTTCTACGAGATATCTAGCAACCTGAGGATATGCTGAACAAAACAATCATTTAGCAAATACACGTAAGGAAATCAAAGAAGTAAATACCTGGAAAACAAAAGACGCGTATATATTTGACAATAGTTAAATCTATATTTTTAATTTCACTTAAAAATGCATGTTAGTTTGGCTCAGTTGCGGCCGACCGCCCGTGGCTCAGTTGGTTCAGGACTGGGTGTTTGTGTTCGTCTTGTCTGTGTGCCAGAAGACAACTTACAATTACAACGACAACTACACTATACAAAGTTACTGGGGAATGCATTAATTAACTAACTTAAAGGAGGGGGGAATGTTTGGTGCAGTGGCGAGGCGTTAGCCTTGCCATTGTACCAAACATTTTTATAAAAAAAAAGTTGGTTGAGCGGTCGGCTTTGGTGCGGGGGGGGGGGGGTTCTGGGTTCGATTCCCAGGTCTGGCTGGGTGTAAATTTGTATTTGTCCATTTGGGTCTCAAAAATTGTCACTATACAAACTGTCTCACGCCATGTACTGGGGTCAGTCGAATTAAGTCACATTAAAGGGGGGAATGTTTGGTGCAGTGATGATGTGGAAGCTTCCGCATCGCCACTGCACCAGACATTTTTGCTAAAAAAAAAAAAATTGGTTCCCGCGTGAGTGGACCCGATATGTTTTTTGGATTCGTGGTTCAAATCCCGGCCACTCCATGATTTTTTACTGTTTTTTTAATTATAGTTTTCATGTGTAGATAATTAACTTCTTTGTTGAAAACTTAACTATGTTGTTATAACAATGCTTTTACGCGGCGCGCGCGCGCACACACACACACACACACACGCAAATATAGGCTTACATACACATCCATTTTTTTTTTGCCCGCGACTTCATTCGCGTGGTTTTCAATTTTGGAAAATTCTAAACAATGGGACAAAATTGTGTAAATGATCATTAATGACCCTTTTAGAAACACTTTAAAGTGTTTCGCTAAACTTTTGTATCCCTCGTTCTGCTTGCTCTTTTGTTCTATCCATCCACTCCCCCTCCCTTTCTTTTATAATAACATATTATTCTATTCTCACGTCCATGATATTATGTAAAAATTTCTATCAGTGACCTTCGCGGATGCGCGCATAACCCACCAAAATTTAGTCGCAATCGGGCGAATGGTATAAAAACGCATACGTTACGTAAAATAACATAGTAATAATAAACACACATACATTTTTCCTCCCATGAGTAGAGCCTATTGGAAACACTTGCACATGTCTGAAGCTAGGAAGAAATTACTGTTATTTTCCCACAATTAAAAAAAAACTGAAAATGCACATCTTCGTTAATTGATACTGTAGACTAAACTTTAAACATTAAGTCAAATAAAGAAATAAAAACCTTATATCTAGCACACTTTTTGTACAGGATTTAGAATTATTAAGTACTAAAAATACTTATGTTTGTTAGCAAGCCACTCCATTCTGTCAGAGTCTATAAAAACGGTAAATTAAGTGAAACAAAAATTCTAAATGAAATAAACAATTTATTACAAAAGCATAAGTCACGTACGACTATACCACATAATATAAAACAACTAAAATAAAAGTAAAGAATCGGTCGAGAATTGAACCACAAATCCTACTACAGCTAAAAACAAACACTCGCGCTAGACCACTTATTTTATTATTTTTATTTTTTTTAATGTTACGCTCCTTGGCGAGGTCGCAACATCGCCAATGAGCCAAACACCCCCCACCCAACTTATAAAGCTTTATTATAAGACAAATCACCCGTTGTGATAGTTTTGTTGACTCTTACAATTGAAATGACTGAAACTGACAAACAAAAAGTTTATACCCAGCCAGACCTGGGAATCGAACTCAGAACCCCTCGTATCTAAGTCGGTCACTCAATCAACTAAGCTACGGGGGGCCGGCCACTCCACTACCGCAGCACGATGAGTAGGGAACGCATAAAGAAAGTACGAGAACAGTGCTTCGGTGTTTAAACGGAAAACGTTTAATTGCGTATTATTACCCGTTTGAGCTGAGGAAATGTTTTTAAGTTATCGACATTAATATTATCTATCATTTGACATTTGCATAGGTTCATGAAAACTCCTAAAATTAAGAAAAACTGCCATATACACCTGAATGTCGCAGTGCCCGCCATCTTGGCACGCTGCTTGAAAAAGTCGTTAGGGCCGAAGATACCCGAACGCGCTGGCCTTCGTGCCGACTGAAACTCTGAATACGGATTTTGTGGACTGGAAGGGAAACGACTTTTTTCAGTAGGCCGCGGCACAGTTGCTTCATACCGACTATTGCTTCGTAACCACGAAACTCAGAATAAGCTCCCTCAGCTCTCGGGGCGTATGAATCTAAACATAGCAAACATGACGATTCAAGGCTCAACATCAGATAGTTACTAACTCTATTAGAAACAGCATAATATATTTTTAAACCATTGTTATTGTGCCAGCTCTCGGGGCGTACAGGAAAGTAAACAAAGCCATATGAAATTTGAAACATTGGTTCAAACAAATGCTTATGTTTCAAAGCCACCGTAACGTGTTTGTATCTCATTTAAATATTTAGGAATTTTAAATGTGACGTTACATACGTGGCAATTTCCTCAACTCATAGAGGTAATATATAGTACAGGGGATATGACGTCACAAATGTGTGTCCAACATGATCTCGAGAGTTTGGTGTCGTTTAATTATGGTTTATTGTCGTAAAAATGCAGTCGTGTTGTTTGAAACTCATGGCGTACCTTCTAGAATATATATTTAGTCACGTGGTGTCACCAAGATCTCGGTTCAAAACCTTATAGTAACTATGTAGCTAATATTTACTTTTTACTAAAAACAGCTGGGTTAAGGAAAACAGTAACGTGGCAAACATTGTTTACATTTGTCGTTCTGAAATTTCTACACAATTATACTCTGCGATAATATGGTAGTATGTCCTCCTTAGTTCATATATTCATAAGGTACCAAAATAACCCAAAATAGTTGTGATTACTAAGCAATTATTATCTTTGCTCTCAATGTTATTTCAAATTTCCCGTGCATATTTAACTAAAGTCACGTTACACATGTTGAACACACAATTTCATACGCAGCTGTATAGAAAAAACTCCCTCTACCCTATATTTACTCTAAGGTCCAACTACACTGCAGTCTAACAAAACTTCTACGAACTCCGACACCTTAGAGCATAGATAACAATCCATCCTCTAAGTCCGACACCATGGCAATCCAAAGAGAAAGCGAGTACGATAAAAATCACATCTTATCGCTTCTGTTTCTACTTATATATTCTGTGGAATGACCAAGCTGTTAGTTGAGTTAACTCGGCACCACGGCCGTAGAAGAACAGGTCTGGACACTCGCCTGGATATTTGACCTCAATGTTGTTTGGCTGTAGTTCACCAAGTTACCGAGGATATTGTGTTTTATTGGCGCTTCAGTTAGGGCGCTCGGACTCAAACTCCGCCCACTGCCTTTCAATTTATCAAAACGTATTTTTTTATCAATTTACTAAATACTTACTTCTCTCACAAATTTAAGAAAAGGCTCCAGCAATCTTTATTTACTTTATAATTTTAACAATGGGAAAAAGTGATCGGAGTTTGGGTCCGACCGCCCTAACTGAAGCGCCAATGAAACACAATATTCTTGGTAACTTGACGAACTACAGCCAAACAAGGGCGTCAAGCAAAATGCATTGGTAGATAGGCGAGTGTCCAGACCCGTTCTACGGCCGTGGTCTGCAGCAAGGATAAGTAGCTATAGCTATCCACTTCGGAAAGCAATCTAAAGTCTTTCCTTGCCACTAACAGCGACTTCACCTGGGGCTTACTTATAGTCATAACAATACTTACCTTGTGGGGCAGTTACAGACTGTTAAGAGAACCCCTTCCCTGGCGCACGGGCGGTGTTGCAGCGTGTCGTCACCGTTCATCTTATTCGCATTTAGTTTATCTACGAAAATAACACACACTTCAAACTTTGCTTCTATGACTTTTAAAATTCAGCACGGTTTTCGGGCCTCTCAAAATGGCTATAAAGACTTTTTAAACTGATGTAACTACGAAAATACAACCTGAATTAGTAAAGTGCAAAGTGAGAGGCATGGGTAGGCCTTTACTTCATTCTATCCCAGAACCAAAAGCCAAGGTCACAACTTAAAGTCCCATAGAAAAAAGACCGCAACGAAAACATTGCTCGCCAGTTCGACGCGCTGGGAACAGAGACGATATGCTTCCCGTCGAGTATCGGTCCGCTGTTCCCACGCGTCAAACGTGAAAATTTGAAACCGGTGAACACTCGAAAATGTACAAGGATAATCGAATGAAATACGTAGCTTACATTATATGAAGACTGACCCCCCCCCCCCCAAAAAAAACCTTAATTACATATTTTAAAAAAAATTTCTAACTTTTTACGAGAGGTTAGTACTATTAAGGAGTTTTTGGGGTTAAGATTTCGCAAGAACGTATCTGGTGCCCCGACCTTGAGGTAATTATCCAATTGAAGTGAACATCACAACGAAGACCCGTTCTGTCAAAGTAAAATCAACCGTTCATTCAAATACACATTTCACTCCTATGCAGTGCTGAGACTTCAAGTTTTGAAAAGATGTTAAAACTTTTTAGCGGCCATTTACACAATCATCACTCTGAAGCGAAAATAAACTCTACATCTCGACAGTTTGATATATATCGAGGATTTATGTAAAACACATTCCAGGACTTTTCACCTCCTAAGACAAGGATTTCGATAAATTGTTAATTAAATTTTAAACCACTTTAATGGCGTCTCTTGGACGTGAAAAACTCGACAATAGCCCTTTGGTTTAAAGATATATCGGCAATTATTTAAATTACATTTCACAGCTTTTCATCTCTTTCCATCTCCTTAGGTGAACAATTCCGAAAATTCCTGAAATTATTTTTCAGGCAGTTGAGGACGCATCACTCACAAAAAAAATCGTCGTCGATATCTACAAGTTCAATGGGGTTGATATTCATCGATTGTGGAGCAAAAATACATTTTACCCCTTCATTGCCTCTTTAGGAACGAATTCAGAAAAGTTCCTTACAAGATATTTTTGGTATTTACTAAGAATCAGTCTTAAGCAATGAGCATTTCGATATCTCGACTGGGTCGATAAATGAGGTGTAATAGTCGAGAACACATTTCACGTATTATCACACCCTTAATAACTACATTTCGAAACATCTTGTAGTCATGCCTTAGCCATTTGTATTCGCATTCATTTGAAGTAAAAATCACGACGATAGCCAATTGTGTTTACGGTATATAGACAATTCATAAAAAAACATATTTTCTTCATTTTTACTCCTTGAAGATCGAATTTCTAAAAATCCTGAAACTACGTTTTGTGTATTTACGCAAGCAACATTTTCATCTAAAAATTAACTCTTTGTTACGAAGTATTCATTAGATATCGATAATTAATTAGAAACACATTTAAGGTCTTTTCACCCCCTTATATAATTTAGGAAAATCCTGACATTGTCTAATTTGCATTTTTTGCGTGTTCCACTGAAGTAAAAATCATTATCATAGGCCGTCGAGTTCAAGCTTTGTCTAAGATTCATCTAAAATACATTTCACCAATTTTCACACCCTTAGGGGACGAATTTCGTCGATAAATTCCTTCTTAGTGCTCACCCACGACCTGATGCGAACATATTTTACGATTCACGGTACAGTGGTTTGTGATGCAGTTTGATATGTCAGTCAGTTAGTGAACACACATATACACATACACACGCATATATGCAGGATGGAATGTTAATCACGGAAAAGCTCGCGGGTACAGGCAGCCAGACCTAAATCAAGAATAATGAGTATTAGGAGCCACGCCTCCGTTGTCAACAGTATGGACATAATACCATCGTGAAAG
The DNA here is from genome assembly GCA_003012365.1 of Medauroidea extradentata. NCBI lineage: Eukaryota > Metazoa > Arthropoda > Insecta > Phasmatodea > Phasmatidae > Medauroidea > Medauroidea extradentata. Next base: position 15,374 of record PNEQ01003361.1, read on the forward strand.
TTGTGTTAGTGAACTTGTTAAGTGACGATAATTCAACAACCACTACAAATGGAACGCGCATAACGACACGTATACAGGGAATAAAGTGTGCACACCATCACCTCCCATACGTTGGAAACATGGGGTTGCCTCTGTTCTTATGCGTGTATTTCTGTACAAGTACGCTGGTAACAGCCCATCCTAGTGAATAAAGAACTGGAATGACAAAAGGAACAAAAAGGTGCACTTGTCCGAACACTGTCTCAGACAAACAGTTTCTGAGATACAGGCACTCAAAAGTCGGAGCATTGTTGTAATGCCGACAGGTTGGCAACCCTTGTAGCACGTACATGAAAACATGCTTCCGAGGAACACTAACGATGTACGATTTAATTACCGAGAGGTATGCAACACACATGACAACAAGTAAGTGGGAAGGGAGGTACTTGTACGCAGGGGCGCAGGCAGGACGTCTTTAGTGATACGTGTAATGCAGCAAAACAAATTAATATTTTATTGTTTTAATTTGCTGGAAACACAGGAGCTACAATGTGTACGTACTAGCACATAACACGACTGTGATTACATCCTTGTATTTACGTTATACGAAACAGTCTTAATGATACCTTGTAAGTTTCTAAGTACCATTAGTTTAGATTATCCTCTTAGAGGCATGCTTGACGCATAACCGCGGCCTTCACCGCACGCAAGTAATCGTTGGTTACATGTTTACAGCAACATGCAGTCTGGCAATGCATTACTCTATGCTTTCACTTTTTAAATGGTGCAGTAGTTCCTTAAAGAATCCTCACAAGGAGTAGTCTAAGGGACAGAGATCCGGTGACCTTGGTGGCCAGGATACATGTCCTATCTACCGCCATGGACAGATACTATATAACTACTGATGAGCCACTGCACTTCAATACGCCGGTGTGCAATCATGTTGGTACTACATAACACGTCGCAGCGCTAGTGAAACATCCATCAAGGCGGCCGCCCGAATTGCGCTCGAACTGCGTGCAGCGTGTTCTCAGTTATGTTTTATTTTTTTCAGAGACCAGTAATCGTGCGTTCACAATGCTTATCTACTAAAAGAAAACACACTTCAGACTGCTGGTGAATGTGACTTAAGACACCACGCAACTTGGAAGCAATATTTTAAGGCCTTCAAAATAGGCTAAGATCGGCTTTTTCACACGGTTGTTTCTCAAGATATGTGTAACGGATTTATTCAAAATTGAGGTCTATAAGTACATTGCATTGGACTTAACTACAGTGACGCGTTCAATAAAATGATCGGGTCGCCGCTTAAAGTAACACCTTAAACACGTTACGGCGGGAACACTGCGCGCGTATTTACAACTTTGGCCGTAGAGGCGATATCACAATACATGTGTCGGCCGACGTCGTTCGTAGAGCTTCATCGCTTTCGCCTCACACACACAAGAGCTCCTGCGTGGAGAAACACTGCTTACCAACTCCTGTGAGACTGTCAGGGAAGACAACCGGTTTCCCAGGATATCACACCAGATGTTTATGACCCATCGGACCTGACAACCCCTGGCACGAATGACATGAGGATTGCCGTGATGTGGTGTTGTGCCAATTAAGTACACTTTCTTGGATAAAATGAGCTTCGTAAGTCTACAGCATGTGACACACAATGTCCGGGCTTTGTTGAAGTGCCGTCAGCATCCAATTATAGGAATATAGACGGTGAAGTCGATCCTTTTCAATTTCGTGCGCTACGGGACTGTATTGATATTTATTACAGCACATCGCCATGAAAGATGGTCTACGCAAACTAATGGCTCACACCGACGCGGTGTGCGAGCTTCAGATGGGATTCATTGAAAAAATCTGCAGTAGCGTCTTAGCAGCATGTCTTCATGTACGTGTTACAAGGGTTGCCTACCTGTCGGCATTACCACAATGCTCTGACATTTGAGTGCCTGTATCTCAGAAACGGTTTGTTTGAGCGTGTTCGGACAAGTGCACCTTTTTGCTCCTTATGTCATTCCGGTTCTTTATTCACTAGGATGGGCTGCTATCAGCGTACGTGTACAGAAATACATGCATTATAACGGAGGCAACCCCATGTTTCCAACACATGGGATGGGATGGTGTACACACTTTATTCCCTGTATACGTGTCGTTATGCATCCTAATCTAATTCGGAATGTCAGCGTTCCATTTGTAGTGGTTGTTGAATTATCGTCACTCAACATGTTCACTATCACAACTTGCACGAAGGTACTACGCCCATACTATTGACAATTGAGGCGTGGCTCCTATACTCATTATTATTGATTTAGGTCTGGCTACCTGTACCCGCGAGCTTTACCACGATTTACATTCAAACGGGGCGACACAGGTGTCGAATATGACGTTTTTAATCGAAATATATAAAAACAAAACATATTCTGTAGCGCAACGCAACTCGTTACATGAACCTTAGGGGTGAGTGAGTGAGATATTTTGATCAGCGCTTAACATCGAGGTCTTGAGCGCTGGTGAGGGGTGACATGAGGTGAGTATAGAGCAGCGCCGGGATGAATGGGTGGGGGGATCGGGAGATCCTCGAGAAAACCCGCCAACCAGCGGCATCGTCCGGCACGATTCCCACATATGTAAATCCTGTGACCGACCACAGCCGGAATCGAACCCGGATAGCCTTGGTGGGAGGCCCTGACCCATCGAGCCCGCGGCTCTTGAACCATCGACCTTCAAGAATCAGTCGTGAAATGTGAAGAGGCTGCTATTGACCATAAAGGTTTCTGGGAGAAAGCCAACAAAAATACTAACAGAAAAATATGACAGGTTCTGTTACGTTTCTGATATTTGTGTGTGAAACTACTGCGCTGAGAGGAGATTCAGTTCCATAACAACCTGGGTTACAAGCCCGGTCCCATCCCTTCTCGTCGGTTTTTCATAGTTTCCACAAATCGTTACAGGCAAATACTGGGACAGTTCCTTAAGACATGTAATGTACCAATAGCCTCCCATACTTTCCTTGTGTTGTGTGTGCCCATCTATAATATCCTCTTATGAACGTGGCGTGAGGCTCTGTCAAATAAATCATAAACATAGGAACTCGACGTTTATTGATTCAAGTGCTTGAAACAAATTATATCTAGTTAATTTCTTCATTCACGCCACATTTCTTAACTTAGTATGAGTTTAATAGTGTACATTCTCGTTAGTTCATTAAAGTTCATTGCACCGGATACCCGACCATAGTCTCACAAAGAAAAACTTAAATTTTACAGTAGCACTTCTTCCTCGTTATGAAGAAAAACTATTAAGTTCTTTACTGTTGAAAAAACACAGTGGAAACAAAATCAGTGCGCTGTTATCAGTGTGTGTGCGTGAAATGCTTACCGGTTCGTTATACAAACATGAAACAATCTGAGCAGGATTGCGCAATTGGACGCGTAAATTAGCGAATTGTTGTGCCGGATTCGATATCGAGAACTGGCTTACAGAAGTAACGGCAAAGGGGAAGCGTTTCGTATTGATTTCCGCTACCGTCGGTTCAGAAGGGCTGGCTTTAAACCTTTGTTGACCGCGCGTTGGTTGGCAATTCCTGAGCGCGAAGAGAGTTCTGAGATAAAAGCCATCGGTTTGTACCACGTGATCATCGCGACAATTGCTTCTGTTCCTCAAGTCGATAAGACGTTTGTCGTGCGGTCGACAGCACAGTTCTAACATGACATACTGTACTACTGTGGACATACGCCATTGCGATATTATGTCGTCCCAGAAATATCAGAATGAGACTAAGAAAAACTCAAAACAGTCTAAAAAACGAAAAAATGAGAAAACAAACCTAGTTTGGCTGTAGTTAACCCACACATAAACCAAAACAATAGAACATGAAATATCTCATAAGGAATTAGTCAACAACAAAAAAAAAAAAAAGGAAAATAAAATAAACACTAAAATAAAAGTCGGAATACAAAACAAAATAATGTGTAAAACTCTGGACTCGCAATGAAGACAGCACAGACAATATTGGGACGAGGACGATGTTGCACACAAGACAGGATAACAACGATGACGTCACCGAAAACAGACTAGACGACACAACGAGGAAGACACAATAGAACAGTGGATCTATAAAGACATACTTTTCACGAGGTTTCGGGAGCTGACATCTGCTCCCGTATTCTGATGAACTTCAAAAGGAAAATAAAATAATAAGCATTTAATGTGAATAACACAAATGTATTTAGTCAGCAAAGTATTTAATTAATAAACATGTGGAAACTTAAAAAAAAATTCTTCTACACAACCTATTAAATGGTGCGCGGCCAATCAGGAGCTCGACTGCCATTGGTCGCGCTAGGAGCAGTACTGCAGACTATAAATACTGCCCAATTTCTTCCAGTTTTATCTTTTACTTCACCTGAACAGTACGTCATTATGTCCCATTGCAAGAAACTTTCAAAGGCAGTAACAGTTCTAGGATCCCTTTCGTGCGTCATCGGTTGAAATCTTGTCAGAGCAGATTTGGAAATTATTTTTAAGATAACGTAAAGCTAAATAAATAGCTTTATCTGGAGTTTAGAAAATAGAGTGTTACGATTATAATTTGTAAACTCCCTTCGCATGTTTTCTGAGTCACCCAACCCATGCAGTTATGTCTCGTTCGGTAAATGTTCTACTGAGAGCGCAGGAACGTAACCGTACTCGGGACAAGCTAACGATAAATTAAGAGAAGTGGTTCACTATTCCGTCGTATCTTATATCTACAGCAAGTACTAAAACACGATTATCATTGATTACTGAAGTACATATAACACTTCCGATGTAAAAACTATGTAACATATTGATCTAGTAACTACAACTACAGGACTGCATGCCCAGGTACGCTGACTGTCAAATTAATATGGATCAACTGGGTCATGCTTGTTAAGGGCAGTCATGGGGCAATAATGCATAAGTTTATATTTGCATGACCTTTTGTTAGTTTTATTGGCGTTACTTGTGATTATATTTCCACTTGTAAAATTTTTTTAGGTTTTCCCATAGTGGCATGTCAAATTCAAAATTTGCAAATCACGGAAACACGCTAATAACAATTAACTGACATATGCGAATGAAATAATTTACACTGAAATTAGATATTATGGACAATATGGTAAAAGTTTTTATATAACGCACTGTAATTCCTTTATCTGAAAATAGCGATAGTTTTCTTCAATTATGGGCATTTAAAAAAATACAAACAGACTTTGCTGTGTGTTTTTAAATGCTATGAGAGCTGAGACAGTTTCACAAGTGGAAAATGTAGTCACAAGTAACGTCTATGACACTAAAACTATGTCGTACAAATATAAAACTACGCGTTTTGCCACGTGAACATTTTTGAGCGACAGACACCTTAACGAGGATATGAATCAGCGTCTTGAATCTGGTGCCCGGCATCACATAGTTCTCCTTATAATTTCGTAACACAGATCAAAACGTTTGATCTCATTTCGCTAATAATTAAGGAACTTTAATGTAGACAAACTGGACTGTAGCGAAATGCACAGCAAGAGGCAGGATATGTGAGTCCTTCTCACCCCTTGGCACCGCAGTACTTCCTATGTCGAGGAATAGACATTTTTAATGGGTTAATGTTCCTTTTTTTTTTTTTATTTACAACAATGATGAAGGTTGTGTTATAAATTTTACTGGAGGTGAAATAAAGTTGAATAATAATGTGAAACTGTAAACAAAAATATATTTGAGACTTTTAAATACAAGAATACAACCGTAAAAGCTGGTACCTACCAACGTTTGAAAACAACCATGACGATGCCAGGTAATAAGTGTAACCTGGATTTACCACAGATAAAAACTATCTCGGGAATTTGTCAAAACTTGCTCCGGTGACGTCACAGATGTCGAGTCCACTGCTACCGACTTCACGAATAGCGACCCAACGAGTCGAGAGCTGTTCCGGTCAAGCTTGCAATAAAATAATAATTAATACATGTACATCGATTTGACGAAATAAGTAAAATTTGAAAACTAAAATTGTATTTGAATATATTTAATGATAAATACATAACATATAAATAGAAACCTTGCCGTTAGTTTGTAAGTAGTAAAAGCGCTTGTGACGCCATCTAGAAACCGACAGAGGAAACATTATTCCAAGTAACTGATCCACCGATGTGCCCATAGCGACCAACTTAGTGAGTCATTTGTCAAAATAAATACAAATAAACATTTTACAGTGTCCTTGAAGTGTACAACAATCACTTGTGGCTTACATGTAAAATAATTTACAGTCGGTCAACTTGAGTAGGGAGGATGCCAAATTAGCCGACGGAAGTGACATACAATACGGCAACAGAATGATTGAATATGTATATATATATATATATATATATATATATATATATATATATATATATATATATATATATATACACACTA
>PNEQ01003361.1:21884-35035 GCA_003012365.1 Medauroidea extradentata
AAGTTGTATGGAACTATCGTCATTTTTAGAGCTAGAATCTTGAAACTTATTTTTTATTAAGCTGTTGATTCGATATAAATAAATATGACATTCAAAGCTGATAATAGTTTCACCCGCAAGGGTATAAAATAATAATAGGGAATAGGGAATAATAATAGGGAATGTTTTTTATAAGATTTTTGTTTGTTTTGTGAATCATGCATATGTTTTTGTTTATTTGGATCAATAAAAGTGGTTGAATACTTATTCATATAGGTTTTAGGTTCCTATAAATTTGGACCAATGTAAAGAAGTTATTTTCGTAATAGAAAGTTTCGTTTTCTGTGTTTATGGTCAAAAGTAAAATAAAGTATAAATAGTTGAGATAACATGTTTTTCCCCTGGGCAACTTGATGTGGCATGCTCACGGGTTTCAAATCCGCAAAATCTATATGTTTTGGCAAAAAATGGCAAAACAACAAACGTTGTTTATAAAAATTTACTTACTTAAATAAACTCACATTAATCTTCATACTATATTTATACTTCTTCTTTTATATGTATGTCTTATTTGTGAAACAATTAGCCTAAATAGTTAAAAAAATGTTACCCAAAGGCACTAGTCCACGCCGACGAAGTTGTGGGCATAGCTAGTATATATATATATATATATATATATATATATATATATATATATATATATATATATATATATATACTTATTTATTTATTTATGTATACATTTATAATATATATATGTGTTTGTGTGTGTAAATTAAAATTCAGTTGGAAATCTTTTCAAATTTTTTATTTTGGGAGTTTGAAGATTTTCTGTTCATTGTTGTGTGTGCTGAATAGCTTAGGCGCTATCCACGTATCAACAATAAAACATGGAATTTGTCGGGAAAATATTATACTATTGCTACATTTATATGAGCAGTGTTAATATTTACCTTAGTAAATGCGTATTTTGCATTTATTATATCGACAGGTGCGTTCATATAGATGAACACGTTAATTACATACCGCTGCATTACTATTAAATGTTAATGTTATACCACATAAGTAGTTCAATAGTAGTATAGCGTATTAGGTTACTGTATTTGTTGAGACAGAACAGAATATTTAAATATTTATTTACAAACCGTCGAATACACAGTTTTTGTACCTTTTAAATAAAATGCTTTCAGAAACAATCTCAAATTACTAACTTTTTGTCATTTCAGTAAATTATAAGGTGTAACTTACAGCGAAGGCTGAATTTAGTTAGACCAGACAAATTACGAATTCATAAAATCTATGGTCATGTTAAGTGTGTTCAAGTGGAGAAAAACAACAATTCTATATTTGTATGAAATATTGTTATTTTTATAGACGTTATTTGGGCGGTCATTTTTCTCTTACAAATAATTGCGTAGCCAGTTTCCCCATAATGGCATTTCAAAGTCAAAATTTGCATTCATTCATGTTATATAAAACTGGAAAAGCATTACACATTAAGAAACGCAATAATTCACATTATAACTACATGTTCCTAGCTACAAGGGCGGTTCCGGGGTGGATTTTCGGGGGTGGGGGAGGTATGCAGTTCCAGAACATTCAACCATCCCTCCCATTAAAGCGTGGAGTCCTGGGGTCCTCCCCCGGAAAAAATTTGGATTGCAAGGTGCGAAATTATATTATTTTAGCAGTTTTTGTGGCAGAAATATGAGTTTTTTTCTAAGCATAAATTTTCAGCGTATTTGATTAATATATTTAATTGGTCAGTAGTTGAATGACAAAGTACGAAAACGAACAAGAAAAAAACAAATATAAAACGCCCAAAAAATATTAAAAAAAGCAATCCCAGAGGAATTCTGTATTTTTTTTAAAATGAAACTTGTATTAGACAACAAAGGATTCTAGAAATGGGATTCATTTGAATATCGACACAACACCCAGACACAAAAGACAGACACAAATATATAACCAGATTCCAAAAATGAAACAAGATGGAAATAGACTAAATACAGTGAACAGTACACAACAAACACAAGACAATAGACAACACAACACAAGTAAAACCAACTACAACTGCTCTCATACATATTACTTGTTACTATATCGGAGAACGTTTACTATTGGCCAGAAGATGTCTCCTGAGCGCAACACGAAATTTTTGACTAATGCTAGTCGTGGTTCGAGCGTAGCGCAGGCTACTTTTAGAAAAGAACGCGTATTTTGCACGTCCCTAGTTATCATAAATCAATATGATCTGAACTTTAACCATTTGTTAACCACAAATAAAGTCTTAACAATTAAGTGTTTGTGTCTGTTATGGAAATATCTACAACTTGATAATACTTTAGTAGAGATAATGCTCAATCAATGAAATACTGTACTTGAAAAACGCAAATAGTTATCATTTATGCGTAGTAACAGACTAATAATTATTTGCAAGCCGATCGCCACTTTGCACAAACAATCTCAACCCCCTATGAAACATTTAAAAAAAAACTACTTTAAACAAAAGTTTGCTGGAAGTGCAACATTCGAAAACGAAATGTTTCCATGTTCTAGAAACTTTCGTAACCAAAATTTGTAAAATATCAGGTCTACTAATCTTCCCGCTACTCCTTCGGCTACTCAACCGGGAGTCAAATATTGGTGTTAGAACATTTTTGAACATTTGATGGGAGATTGGCTAAACTTGGGCCTTGCAAACTACCAGATTTATCAGCACAAGGTGGTTAAACCTGCCGTAAAATGTTTACAGAAAATCAGACAAATATACGAAATTTTTTGGTAACTCAGGTGTCGTCATGAAATTCAGAATATGTACTTAGAACATTTACACATATTTCAGCAGACGGCAACAAGCAACATTGATATCTAAAGTGGTATTATAAATTTAATATAATGTCGCTGTATTTCGTTTGTGTAGTTCTCGAAACACATCTAAGGTGTAAGTTCAGAATTCGCTGTAACGAAAATCTCGTCAGTCAACTATATTGCAGACATAGATGTAACACACAGTCATTTTTAACAAAGAAAAGTTTTTGTTAAAATTAACAGTGAAAGTAAAAGCTACCAACTAATCCATTTATGAAAACTAGAAACCCATTGTAATTGTCAGTTGAGTTGCAACAATGCAACTGTTAATAATAAAACTCATTTTCGCGTAGAGCACGCTTCGACAACAAATTATTGCAAATTATAGATTTTTTTCCCTTCGCAAACAAAATTAATTGTTATGAAAACGCTGACACTGAATAAAAGGTTCATAGTTGCAAATTTAAACTGAATGCTGCAGAAAAGTGTACAGACAATATCCCATTAATGATAAATGTAAATAGCTGTTTCTTTCTATAGGCTTATTTTAAGATTGAAAGTACTTACTACAAAACTTATGACCGGTATTATACTATATCCAGTTCAAAATTGCAGCAGAAGTAAACACTGTCAAAGGTGTGCTCTCGATCATTGGTTGACTGGTTAGTTGACAGTGTCGTTGCGACAGAAAATATGTCCTACGATAAACTGCTGTGTTTTAGTTCAGGATAGGTGATTCAATCGTTCAGTTGCGTTTTTAAATCCTCTGTAATATAATATCACTGTGTGCGCATGAAATACTATATGTGCATGGAATGTATTAACTAAGACGACGACAACGTCTGTTGTGATTCCGTGTCCTCCACAGCGAGGAGCGATTCCGTTTCTCCACTTGTCGCAGTCGATAGCTCGCGAGACACGCGGAGGTGGTGTGATGGTTTGTTGCACAGCCAATGGCGTTCAAGCGTGCGAACAGGCGGAGTGACACAAGCTGCAATCTTGGTGGATAGTTTTTTTTATGGATTCAATTGCACTTACTTATACATATTGTAAACGTAAGTCACGAGATATAAACTGTCGGATTCATTGCTGCTGGACGACGGTGGTAAACAACCACTCGCATATCACTACACGAATATACTGCCTTGCTGCACAGAACACGAGATGCCATTGGTTAACATTGAAAATTCTCTCACTCCCTTATGCCTTTGTCAGTTCGACTTTCACTGATCAGTCATGCCAACCCTTGAGATGGCCCTGCCTATGTTTATAGACATCTTTCCCTCTTCCCGCCTTGCCAAGCTTTGATAATTTTGCCATCTTGGATCAGATTTTTTTCCCACCTGATGGTTCGGGGGGGGGGGTCTATCCCCCCCATCGCAACCCCCCCCCCCCGGGCATAGAGCCACCCTTGCGCTAGCTACTGCTTGAAGGTAAGGAAAGCTCGTTAAAATGTTTTTGTGTTAAAACAATGTATAATATTTGCTCTTTTTGTTACTTTTTGCAATTTTTTTAATACAAAAATATTTTATAGTAGATTTATAAAGGCTTCAAGACGTAGCCCGTGACATTTGTTTTCGATTATTCCTTCATATCTATCGAACCAATCGAGATATCGAAGTGCTCTTTGCTTTAGATTTATGCTTTGGTAAATATCCCAAATACCATTCAAATATTTTTTCCGAATTCGGAATCAAAGAGGTGAATAAAGGGTAAAATGTGTTTTCGATTTACAATCTGTATATTCGATCCCATTGATTTTTGTATAAGATTGATGCTTACTCAGATACCTAAGAATAATTTCACGAATTTTCGGAACTCTCCACCTAAGGAGGTAATATAGGGTGAAAAGTGATGAAGTGTGTTTCAATAACGATGTATCTTGAGCCCAACGGGCTATTGTCGTGGTTTTCACGTATATGAGACACCCATTAAGTATTCTAAAATGTGACTGAAGGGTACTTTGAAATTCGGTCTCTTAGAAGGTGAAAATACCAGGAATGTGTTAAGATAAATCTTCGATATATATCGAACCCATCGAGATATTCCGTTTATTTTTTCTTCAGGATGATGATTACGTAAGTGGCCGTAAAAACGTTTTAACATTTTTCAAAATTCGAACTCTCAGTACTATGCAGGAGTGATACGTGATTTGTAATATGATCGATTTTGCTTCGACTGAAAGGACTATCGTTGTGTTTTTCACTTCATTTGGATATTTGTGCTAATATTTAAGATGTGAAATTAAGAGTTTTGGAATTTCGACACCTAAAGGTGTGAAAAGGCATAAAGTTAGTTTTCTGTCAGCTGACGATACTTACCATAACCAATAGAGATAATGAGGTGTTGTTCGCGTCAGGATGATGCTTTCGTAAGTAGTGTACCTAAAAAAAGTTATGCAAGTTTTTTTTTTATTTTATAAGATAACAATTATTGAGACGTAAACTTAGATTGTAAACTTTCAGGGCAGACAAAGCAAGTACGACCAGTGAGAAATAAATTATACAGGGGTTTCTTTCTACAGTTCTACTGAGGCGTGTTGTTGTACAACGTCACTTGATGACTGAACTACCTATCTGGTATATAAACAGTTCTTCAATGAAAGTAAATATTATCTGCTATGAGTAATACACGCGAGCAAAGCCACAGGTGCACTGCTGCTATATATATATATATATATATATATATATATATATATATATATATATATATATATATATATATATATATATATATATATATATACTATATAAAAATAGAGATAGGACGATTCAGTTTTTCTTACGATTCTCGATTCCAGTCATATTTTTTCCGATGCTTCGATTCTCGTTTACTTCGATTCTAAGTAGTTATGAACAATTTGAAATTTTTCTTTAAATGAATGTAAGACGATAATAATATATAATGACTATTTAAATTATTTTTAGCTTGATTTCCGTACTTGCTATGCGTAATAGTTCACACACACATAAAATTTAGTTAATGCACTTAACTGTTATGTTAGTATTATTTTTATCTACTAGTGGCAGCAAGAGAGCCTAGTGAAAATTAGACATGTAGATAGGTAGTAAACAGAACTGTTTGAAATTCAGTCAAATAGCTAAATCCCTGTTTGGAAATATTTTCTTATAATTAAAATGGGACGTTTCATAGATACGTGCAAATAATTTTAAAATTTTAGACAAAATACAAATTTGAAAAAAGAAAAAAAATCACATAATGCATAGCATACTGAGAAACTGCAGTTACTCAAGAAATGTAACATATTAGAAATTACACTGAGCGTATGGCACAACAGAACTAACTTAAATGTATTTTCGTACTATTATCAGGCAGGCAATGAACCCACGGATACCAGCTCATGTGACCAGGCTCAGTGTATAGGCGGTTATAACAACTCACGAGGTTAGTCTGGAAGTGAGTGAAACTTCAACTTGTGTTGTTCGAGTGAAATATACTTGCGTCCAAGAAGTGAACCGAGCTTATTGCTTGAAGAGTTCAATCGCAACCTGGCTAACCTCTGATGAGCCACCGAGAATACCTACGTAACTCCTTTTCATCTGCCAAGTAGACAATGTGGCAACTCCGGAATTGTTGGATCTGGCAACGCTGTCATGCTAGTCCACCAAGCCTGCCGCCATCAGCACGTCAGCTATCCGGCGCTCGTATTTTTCTTATAGTCCAGCAGCTGACAGTACTTCTGTGTGCAAGTTTGCGTACAGAGAAAATTCTTTCTGCATTGGTTACCTGGGTATATAAGAAGCAACAAAAAGTTGGGTGGACACCCCCCACCCCACGTTTTACCAATATGACGTCATTCAAAATGGCCGCAATCGCTTAACTCGTCTTATGCTAAAGTAAGCCTTTGAGCGAGAACGGTAATATTTATAGAAAAAGGTTTTAGACAAAAATTTTCAGAATGAAATTGTTTACAAGTTTGCTTCCGACAATTTGTTTTATATCTTAAATACTTTGCGTGATAAATTTAATTTTCATTTTTAAGAATACGAAATTTTGTTGATTATGTAGTTAAGCGTTTTTTTTTTTTCTGTACCTGAAATGTACATTTTATCGAAACACAAATGACGGATATTTGACTGCACTTTGCTATATTAGAAACACTAAAGTTAATATAAGGAAAGGTATATTTTTATCAAAACAGTAATGTATTTCATTTGACTCTTTGAAGTACAGTTAATTTTGTATAAAACTATTTCTTTTGTAATTTAGAGCTGTATCGATCTAATGCAAAACGAATATCCTCACTCGTCGTTGTTTGTGATTTAATGTGAAAATCGAATTCGGTAATATTATGGACATTGCTGCCATATGTATTACTGTAAGTATTCGTGACTTAAACGAACTTTTCTGTAATGATTTTTGTTTTGTGTTATTAGTTCAATTTTTGTTAGGTTTCTTAAAAGTCTATATATGTTCGACAACTCAGTGTTGTTAAATTTTATCTTATACTGTGTGTCTACACGCACATTCTCTCTCAAACACCCGCACAACCTCTCACACAGAACATACATATTTACGAGTGTTACGAATAATGTTCGATTAGAAGAAATACTGTGTTATCTGTTCAGAAGATTCAGCCACTGTTTGCGGTTTTCGACTGTGTCAACTACCAACGGTGTAGCTCTCTTTACTTAGAAGACATGAGAAAAATACAAACAACTCATCCTGATGTATACAAAGCATACCAAAATTATACGCATGTAGTAAAAAGGTTTAATTATTCCTTATCAGCTGTCGGTGTAGGTACGGCATTGCAGCAAACAACAAATAGAGCACAAAAAGGAATATCTGGTGTAATTGTGATGACAAGGCAGAAACAATTTGTTGCCCAATGGGATTTGATGTACCATGAGTTACTGCAGATAACCAACTTGCACCTTTATTGTTACACGACTGCACCTGGTCAATGTTCTGTAGTACAACATGAATAACAACGATGTGTTCCACAGTTGCAAGCCAAAACAAGATCTTGAACCCTATTTGAGCAATGATGTGCCGATGATATTAACAAACTGAATTTCTGAGAATGAAAAACAGTCATTGTTGATACAGTGCTCAGAGTATCGTTGTTTAATATGTAGTCGTTTTTGAGAAATCAGTTAATTTATAACTCGAACATCTATTTTCAGGATAGCATTACTCCCACAATTTTCACTTTAGCGAAAAATTGAAAACACACTTTCGCTTTCGACATGGTTTTTTATGATCTATCACCACACGAAATTAACACACTCCGTCCTGACTCATCCTGTATATACATATACACAACTTCTAAGTTTGTTATGTATATACAATGTTGTATGCATGAATGAATTTTTATTTTAAAAAATGTTATTTTGTAAAGCAATTGTAATAGTAACTGTATTATAGTATCATGTCATTTTATACGCTATTATTCTCCAAAAATCTAAGCAAATAGAAAAGTCTTTGATTTCAGAAAGGAAAAGTAAGAGTATAAAGCATGCTGTACTAAACAAAAATCTGATAATCTACGAAGATGTTCTATACCGTTAGAAATGTAAGTGCATCTATATAAAATCCAATAAATAAACAAAGAATGCGCCTAAAGTTTAACACGCCAATGATAACCGCTGCCTCGTATTTCACTAATCGTGTGTACATGTATTCAATATACGTGGGTGTCACTGCTGGTTTTACATTTCTGTCCTTCCCAGCCATGTTGCTCTGAGCTTAAAGAATTTTTAACTACCAACGCTTCTGTGAAAATGTCACTGGCTTTGATTATTTGCCCGTCTACTTCTTAAGTTACGTTTCGAAGTGCTTCAGAAATGATTTTATAAATAGCGGAAAGTTATGCGGAAGCGTACGTCCATGTCAAACAAGTAAGAACACATTCCTACCATTTGAATCTTAACGCACAGGGCACACGTTGTCAACTGCGAAACACTTGCATGTATGACAACGTCCTCCGACCAACTAGGAGACTAAGCCGTGGTGTGCTCAATACCTGGAGGCGGGGTAGTTACCTGCTAACACTGCAGACATACTGTCGACACGAGCACTGCAGGTTGCATACGCATCAGTTGGGACTCGCTCAACACACAACACCCAGTATACGAAAAAAAGAAAACAAATATATTTTAAAGTTGCACTGGAATAACGAGACTTGCATTCATATAATGACATCTTTTTTTTAACTAGTGACATAAATTGTTATTTGTACGAGGTAAAAGAAAAAATATAAGATTTTCTATGTTGCAGAACATTTCCAAAATTACTTTTTTGAATATAGTAAGACACTTTACTTTGTTCCTCGATAACAATTTGCATACCACGCCAACTTACAACTAAATAAGTTAATTAGTTTTAAATTTAAATAAGTTTTCAAATTAGGCAATGTACCTTTATGATAAGTTTCATATTTCGTGTAACGAATGTCGTTACAAAACTGCGTCGAAATAAACAAATATAATTCAAAAACATTTCGTGCTAGCAGCCTTAACATTATATGATGATGATTCAAGAAAGTTGTATATACTTGAGCCTACAATGCATGCCCGGTATGTGTGTATTATATATATATATATATATATATATATATATATATATATCACACATACGCAAACACACATATATGTATATGTATATATATATAAACACACACAATGCTTCTTAATTAAACCAACACCTTTAGATATGTGATTCCGAACGACGAAATATGTAGAAAACATATAAACGACTTATAGCCAAACGTTATTATAACGGGCGGTACACGCCCTTACAAAAAGAGGTTTGATAATGCTTACATGAAAAACTACGCAATATCAAATACCACTTTTTCGTATAATGTTTACGTGAACGAAGTTGTTTAAATATTTGGTTTGCATTTTGTAAAATCATACCTCTAACGTTAGTAAAATTGGTATAAAATAATCATTGTAATTGTTCAAGAAGTGATAACCGTGCATTTTAAACTACATTATTTGATAAGTTAAGACAAAAAAGTTTGGCTGTAACAAAAAAGGTTGCCTTTTTTTGACACTATAGGTCGTTGGTTCTTTTTTAACTTCATTTTGTAATATTTTCGCAAGTTGATTAATAACGCCTGCCGCTATGCAACCTGTGTAACTACGTAATCGGGTTGTCTACCACACGGGCGCTGTGCTTTACACCTATGATTTGCTGGTATTTAGGCCTTGTATGTCGTATCAATTTTCACAGATTAACGAAGTTACAATGACTTACAACCTAAAGTTTTTATTATTTTCGATACTTTGATTCGTCGATTCCCCCTATTCTTGCTGGTATCGAAAGAATCGATAGTAGAAGAAAAATTGAATTTCTTTAAATTTCGTTTCTCTCGATATTGTAATTTATTTGCTTCTATAAGATACTTCCGTAGAGATAGCTATATTTATTATATTGACTGTATAGGGTACCGGTGTTTAAGATTTTACGTCTTTCGCGTGACAATATTTTTTCGAATCGGAGACCACAGCCATCTTAGCTGCCGTACGTATTTCATTGAAGGAACATTACAATTTGTTTACGACGATAGTAAGAAACTGGCGTTAAAAGTTTTGTTGTAATATATACATTAAAATCACAACAACAGTTTCAAAATGCATTAAATAAAAAAACAAATTTACTTGTTAGTTTGTAAACCCTAGACACCCTTGACGAATCATCACTGAAATATATAAATCAGTTTTGTCGGCCACTGATGCAGTAACTATACTAAAGATGACTTGCAATTTCATTCAATTAACATTAAAATTAATCAGTTTTTTTTTAAATCATGTAATGTGATACGTTTTGTTCTCACAAGAGGCATAAAGAACATATGCCTTCAAGCAAACCAAATGCACGTACAATTAAAACCTTGCACTCATGTGGCTGCACAAATAAATTTCATATTCAACAAAATATATTACGATTAAGACAAAAATAATCAGGCCTAATTGCTAAGGTTTAACATTCTGTTTTAGGAAACACTGCACGGCACTTGCATAACATACAAATACACGAACAACTCGGTGGCACATTCAATGTTGGCACGGAAAGTTTCACACAGTAATCGCAATCCAATAATCCAGCACCGTAAGTCTTAAACATTTCCGAAAGTCGAAAAGCTAATTAATAAACGTGTTCACAAAGAAACCGCAATTTCACTAATAGTCCTGTGGCTGACAGTGCTTTTGTGCGCAAGTTTGCGTACAGAGAAAATTCTTTCTGCATTTGGTTACTTGGGTATATAAGAAGCAAAAAAAAAAAAAAAGTTGGGTGGACACCCACCACCCCCCACGTTTTTCTAATATAACGTCATTCAATATGGCCGCTCAATTTGAAACATTTTGAAACAATACTTATAACGTTACTTACGCAAGTAAGGGGACGTCTATTTTGTGTAGTTTCGTGTCCATACCGATAAAGGTTCAACTACTGTAGGATTACCTGGAATTGGGATTTTGTAAATCGTAGGGTATATTGCCATATATTCTTGGGTTATTTTAGTACTACAGTTTTCCTCGTCGCAGAATGCAACCACTTTACTGTGCTATGTAACCTGCTTTTACACAATTTCAGTTACAATTCTTCGATTAAAAAAGCTATCGAAATCGCATCATTGCGACACGCCTATTTGTTTGTTTTCCCGCCTTGCAAGACAATCGCAATGCCTGCATATGTTTCAGTCAGCACATTTTGTATTTTAAATGGGAAGAAAATGACGTGCAACTATCTCGAAAATTGTTCACTCTAGTACCTTCCGACAAGGCTACCTTTATTGACTGGATTCATTTACTTGGACATACTCCACTGCGAAATAAATGACTGTCAAAAGAAAACTAAAAATAATACTGTGTTTTGTTTCGTCTCATAATTTGTGTCGTTTGTTGTTTTTTCTGTTTGTGTCCGACATACTTGTGTTTTGTTTAGTCTCATCGTTGTGTTCTTTGTTGTATTTCTATTTGTGTTTTTGTTTCGTCTCATAGTTGTGTCGCATGTCAACTTACCTATTTTTATATTCTTGTTATTTCTTTTATTTTCTGCTGTTCCTTGTTTTATCTGACCAAGATTCCAGTTTTGGAATTTCATGTTGTGTATGTATCCTGATGACTAGAGCATTCTCTGCTTATTTATGTTTTCTTGTATTATTTGTAGTTTTCTTTTCACAGTCATTTATTTCGCAATGGAGTATGTCCAAGTAAATAAATCCAGTCATGCACTCCCATTGCACAGTTCTTTCATATCTACCTTTATTATTACACTATTGCACCTGATCAATGTTATGTACTACAGCATGAAGAACAACGACGTGTTCCACAGTTACAAGCCAAAACAAGACCTTGTACCATATTTGAACAACGATGTGCCGATGATATTAACAAACTGAATTTCTGAGAATGAAAACAGTCATTGTTGATACAGGGCTCAGAGTATCGTTGTTTAATATGTAGTAGTTTTAAGATTTTAATTAATTTGTAATTCAAAAATCTATTTTCAGGATATCACTACTCCCACAGTTTTCACTTTAGGGAGAAATTTAAACCACATTTTCGACACTTTTTTGTTGTGATCTACCACCATGCGAAATTAACACACTCCGGCCTGACTCACCCTGCATATGTTGGTATTTGTGTGTGTGTATGTGTGTATATATATATATATGTATGTGTGTGTGTGTGTGTGTAGTGTGCGTGTATACAGAGTGTTAACAAAAAAAAAACCTACATAATCCGGCAAACTCCTTATGAAAAATAAAGCAGGAAATACACAAGTCACTTTGTACGTAACAGTAATATTAAGGGAGTGTTTCGCCTTTAAAAATAAAACTTTAATATCCCTACAAACCGAACACTTCTGATCGACGTAAACTGACAAAACACAGGATATTACTTCCTGACAGTACGGCCAATAAACCGCCAATTGATATCAACGTTTACAAAAATAAAATGGTTGGCCACTCTTAAATTGCTGACTTTTTTAACGTCATGATAATAGAACATTTAAAAATGAATTATCGGGTAACGAGATCTTAGTAATAAAAAAAAAGGTCCTCGTGTAGCGACTGTCTGGGACGCATAGTTTTCGTGTAAAAAACAAGTGAAGTTTGGGCGTGGTGATACAGAGCCAAGAGCGTAGGCAACACTGCCTACATCAGTGTTTTGTTTTATACCGCTGCGCCGTGCAAACGATGGTGAACGTTCACTAGAAATTTCATGTGCGGTAACTTAAGTAGTTCACGTAACCGTAACAAACACTTTATTGCTTGCTGGATTTGTGTGTGTTTTAAATACATATTATATATATATATATATATATATATATATATATATATATATATATATATATATATATATATATATATATATATATAT
>PNEQ01003361.1:35135-46368 GCA_003012365.1 Medauroidea extradentata
TATACATTATTATGTAGCCAAAGTACAGAGTCATCGAAAAATAATGATACAATTTCAAAGTACTATAGTTTCGAGACTGGTTACCGTATTCAAACGATTCTACCACCAAACTGTCGGGGAAGGATGAAAGTTTTTTAAGTGGTGTACGACAGTGCCACAGTGACCTTGGGAGTAACGAACACCCGAACGCGTCACCCGGCATCTGTCTCAACGTATCAGTGAGATGGCGACCGTGCATCAGAAAGCACAGTGCGGACTGTGGTTTGCAGAGTTCAAGTCTCCAGTGACCGTGCAACCACAGAATATTTATGAATACAGAAGTGAAATTGCTGGTAGGCCAGCGTACTCAGTCACACACGCCAGCAAAATGGCTTCCCTGGCCAGCAACATGGCGGAAACACGTACCGCCAATCAGCGTGAGGTAGCTGTTCTGATAATCGACAGCCAGACCAATAGGAAACCTGCAGTAACATGCAGGAGCCAAACAGACACGGGGCTGGTACCAACAACCTCGGGCAGCCAATAAGCGGCCAAGTTCGCCTATATCAAACGAGCCGCCACGTCATTTCGTGTCTGTATTACTATTTAGTCTGTGGTGCAACGACAATTCAGGCGGGAGTATCCGGGACAACATGTACTAGATCGTGCGGCTATTTCTCGTTGGGTAAAAAATATCTGTGACACAGGTAATGTTGACAAGAAATCGTCACCAGGACGGCCACGAACTTCTGATGATAAGGTTGAACAGCTTAGGTTATCGTGTGTGTACGTAGCCCTAAAAAGTCAATTTCCCGCCGCAGTTTGGAGCTTGGCATTCCGAAGACTACCGTGCAAAATGTTCTTCGCAAACGTTTGAGATTACAAGCCTACAAAATTCAAATGAAACATGAAATTAAGCCAGAAGATCGGCCCAAACCTTTCGCATTCGCTGCCTTCATGCTAAATGAAATGGACACTGAAGGCACTTTTTCTAATCGGGTGCTTTACAGTGACGAAGCAACTTTTCACGTTAATGGTTGTGTTAATCGTCACAACTGCAGGATTTGGGGATTACAACAACCGAATGCAATCAACGAGTACGTTCGTGACTCTCCTAAAGTTAATGGGTGGTGTGGTTTGATGCACGATCAAGTTGTAGGGCCTTTTGTGTTCGCCGAAAAAACTATCACCGGCAACATTTATTTAGACACGCTACAGCTATACGTATTCCCTCAGATTGAAGATATTGAACGACAAACTGGAAGTAACGTGATATTCCAGCAAGATGGCGCACCACTGCATTGGAGCCTTGCCGAGTGCAATGTCCTGAACACGCGGTTTCCAAATGGTTGGATGGGAAGGGGTGGCCCTATTCCTTGGCCACCTAGAAGTCCCGATCTGACTCCACTCGATTTCTTCTTTTGGGGCTATGTCAAGAACATTGTTTATGCCGAGAAGATACGAGATTTGCAGCATTTGTGTCAACGATTCACCATGGCCATCGAGACAGTGACGCCAACAATGCTCCAGAATACGTGAATGGAGATAGAATATCGCCTGGACATTTGCAGAGCTACAAATGGAGCACACACAGAAACATTTTAAGGTGACAAAAACTTTCATTCTTTCTTTTTCTTTTAAAACAAGAATCAATCCAATTGATCAACACGTTTCGAAGTTATGATTTTTTTAAATTGTATCATTCTTTTTCGATGATCTTGTATGTCCAGTTGCATCAAGGAAACTTGAGTTTTGTTTAATGACTATCCAAGTACATTTAACTTGTTGTACCTGTATGCGTGTTATTTTTAATTTTCTTTAACATAAAACAACCACACTTTTGAGATGGCTGGCATTTTTATAATCCATAAAATCACGTAAGGGTCCAATCCCACCCAAAGAAAATATGTTCCTAAATCCACCACTGGTGTATTTTATTTATGTTCGTTAAACTGCTCCATAAAGCACCATACTATACTAAACATTTGTTTGTCAGTGTCAGCACAAATGAAGTGTACAATAATGGAGATGGGTGGGGCAGTCTCTTCTCGTATATGTATTACTATTTACGTTAAAATGTGTGTATTACATCCAGTATTAAACACACATACCATTAAAATTAATTTGTTCAAGGCAGAGTTTTAACCTTAAATGTCACTAATTAATAACGAGTATTCATATTAGATAACTGAAATTTAGCTGCAATAGACCGTTACGATGTGTTTAAAAACACAGGGCTGCACTACATGTGTGACACTGAAGTGGATTGTTTTAACATGCGTGAGAGTTGACTGATATTTAGTACAGCTACAGCAAAGACCAAACACTAGGTTGAGGGATAAGGAAGGTATGGAATAGGTGTCAACGTATCACTACTGATATGAAGTCGCGTTTAGTGATATGAAATTGTAATGTAGGAGAATTTTGGAACCTGATATTTGACTACCATTTTACAGCAGTACCGATAAATCCAAGCTGTCCAATATCGTGTATATCAGAAATGTGTGTACTTAATGTTTAAATTCCCAGTAATATATATATATATATATATATATATATATATATATATATATATATATACACACATATTATTTGCCCTGGGCCTGAACATTACTATCTAAGATGTTGCTCTTTTCAGCCATAGCTGGCTTAGTGTGCTATTTGTTTTATCAAAATGATAACTGTTTTAAAATAGTTTTCTCAAACGTATCTAACAGGCTGTGGTTATTTATGAGCAAATTTAGATACGTTACGCACTATTGTTTACTAAGCATGTAGCCACGAGCCACCATTTTACATTACTGAATTTTTACTCTGTCTGGGTTCAACCTAACAGTGTGAAAATAAAGTACCAAGATTCAACCAACCTTATCTCATAAAGTATTTAATAAGTATTATTAATATATATTACCTCAAGAATATTTTATTTCAGTAATTTCATGTCTAACCAATAACACAGTGACGCATAATTACTTACATAAGCTTTTCCAGTTAGTTATGTGCTGTGCTGCAAATTACTTCTTCATTCTATAGCATCAGGTATTTTGTATGTTTTATAGATGTGTTCTTTGTTGCTGTAGTTATATGAAGGTGTTATGTTAGGATACAAACATGGTGAAATTAGTAACGTGTGCCAGTAATTAACAGATAATGAAGCTGGAAAAACAAGTAACATGTGAAGTTGTTTCACCATAAGTACAGTCACTGATTATTAGTGATAATAATACTGCAGCAACTTCTTTTACTGCCTTACTTGCTCATCTGTAAAGTAGCTGTGCTTCATTGTTATCGGCAACGTGTCTTTATTGGGAGCATCACGTATTTGACGCTGCCACTGAGACAACTCACGTCTGTGATTTGCTGGTAGAACACCAACATGCCCAATCACTGGCCTTGAAGCAGAGCTACAGTTCTGCCATAAGGTATTGAAACACGTCGATCACAAATGCATCATACGTAAATACACTAGTTCTAATCATAAGCAACACGCTAGAATGCAAGACTGTTTGCATTATTTCTAATGTTTGGTATCGAGAGATGGCATATAATTAGAGATTATGGTATATCGCGAAAATGTTTTGTGCCAACATAGCCTTGAAAACACTGACACAACGTAGCTGTCTATAGACCAATAACGTGCATCAAATATTAAAATAGCGGTATTCTTATTGGCTTAGTCAAATAGGGCAGTAGCTTCGCGTACACGAAAAAGCCAGTAATCTTTTGATAAGCTGAACGTACGTTGAAGCCTAGCAAATAGTCAAGTTTTCCCGCGATAAACCATCATCTCTACACATAATCGAGGTCGTACAGTAACATAACCTTAAAACAGTGACTTGACTGTACGCTCCTTTTCAAGTGGAAGAGCTAAAAATTCCAAATTCTTTCACCTCTCTATGCATGTTGCACAATTTTCAACACAACTTTCTGGCAGAGAAAACGCGCCTAGCAGTGCCACACTCATGAGTACTCTATAACTTTCCAACGTGGATGGACGAGCCGTTTCAATTCACTCGGAGTTTATTTATAGTTGATATAATAAGAGGCTGTTAACATCTCAGGTTATGAACAGCGATGAAAGCGAAGATAGTTTGATCTAGAGCAGCGCCATGAATGTAAGTGAGGGGGAAATGGAAGGTCTTAGAGAAAATTCGCTGATCAGCGGAGAGAACCAAGTTCGCTTTGTTGGCAGGATTGTGCGAAACGTGATAAGTCCTTGCGACAAAAAAAATCGTACGTACACAGAATTATGTCTACCCTTTTCTTATTCAAAGAGTGTAAGTGTATAAACAATAAATTGTTGTATACAAGCAATAAACACTTACTTCTGATGATGTGCACTAAATTATACTTCATACAGTAACTGTCAATCTACTAATTTACTGTGATATTGTACGTAACGTATGTGCCTTAAGTGAACCACTATCTAATCAGAAATGTTCTCAAGTTTGTTCCTTATCCTTCGTAATTATACCTAGAACGACGTTTACTCCACCAAGTAAGTTGTAATTCCGGCGACATTGTGACATGCGTGAGAAATATTTCCAACGAACTATAATACTGCTGAAAAAGTATAATAATTTCTTATAGGTCTGTAATTATAATACATAAAAACTATTTTTAGTGGAGGAATCACTTTTTTTGTAACTATAAAATCACCTAAGTTAAAAAATTTTTAAAACAATTGTAAACGCAGAAATACACTATTTAATTAAGGCAGTACAGCGTCCATTGAAACAGTTGCGCCTTTAAACTGTCACTCGTAGTTTTCATGCCATACCTAAGGGGCTACATGAAACGAGATTTTGGGACATAGCGACGAAGGAATTATTTGGTGGCGAAACCAGATTGCCTCGAGAAAAACGTGATATCGACAACGTCCGGCGTTGCTCTGACACGCAAGAATCTTGGTTAGACGTGCCAAGAATCGATCTCTGGTCACGAATATAGCAAGGAAAGAGGGGAGAGGGGTGTTTGCCGACCGGCTGGAGGAGACATTTCCGTTGAGCGAGTACATCAGAACCAGGTATTATGGACTCAGTTCAGTTCATGCTTCCCAAGTTAAAGAAATTTTACGAAGATTCCATTCTTCCTGAAATCGTATTCCATGAGGCACGAAAGTTAGAAATTCGGAATGAACAACTGACGCCCAAAACATTCCCAAGAAAAGTAAAAATAAGAAACAATAAGTCGGCCAACAATGACTTAAGAAACACTTTTTCGCTTTTGTAGCTGACTCAAAGTTTTAATAATAATGTTTAGTAATTTGAGTTAACCAGTGGCGGATTTAAGGGAAGCTATAGGGGCGATCGCACCCTTCCCCCTAAACCCAAAAAAAATTTAGAATTTGCACTATGAACAAATTAAAAATGTGAAATAGTTCGCACAGAGACATGAACAGTATTAAAATGAGCAAAGTATTATGCAAGACTTAAAGTTAAATCATCTAGCGAGTACTCACTTTCTAGAAAAAAAGTGATAGATTTCTTCTCTTGTTCATCAAAACGCAATTCAGTTCTTAGGCAAACTGTTGGCAGGCAGTTGACTGGATTATGTGAGACAAGGTGGGTTGAGAGGCATGACAGCGTCCTTCATTCCAACAGTGCCGAAAATAGCAGATGCCCTGTTGGCTATCTCGGAATGGAGTAATGAAGCTCAAGGTGCTACTATTTCTGAGACTGAATTTTTAGTGTACTTAATATGTCTTTCGGATGTACTTGCAGTCACTCTGCCCATCAGTAGATTATTTCAGAAAGAGACTTTGGACATGGTACTAGCCAAAGACATGCTTGAAAACACTCTTTGTAGTTTAGATGTGAAACAAAGAGATTGTGAGACTTGTTTTCATAATGATATGGTTGAGGTCGAAGCTTTAGCTGTTGACTTAGGGACAGAACTGAAAATGTCCAGAATAGCCAAAAGATAACATCGACGTAATATTTCTACAGGTGACATGGAAACATACTTTAGAATAACTTTGTTCATCCTTACCCTCGAGAACATTGTCAAAGATCTCAAATCAAGGGTCTCGCCCATGACACTACAATTGTACAGTCTAGAGAATTGTGTATTCCGTCTGTTTTAACATACAAGAGTGTTAATTTGGAAGAGTTTTCTCAGGGCGTTTTGAATCTTGTTCAAAATCACCGTGGATTTCTGGGATACGAAAAAGAGATTGCAAACAAGATTTTAGAAAGTGAGCTGCAATTATGGCAGTTACAGTTACGTCGGGAACATGATCAAGGGTGTCCTCCAATAAAAAGTGCAATGGATGCATATTTGCACTGTAAAAGGGGGCCTGGTCCAACAATTAAAACACTACTTTTGGTGCTGGCTACATTGCCAGTTAGTGTGGTTAGTGCAGAACGATATTTTTTCTACATTAAGAAGCTTGAAGACGTGACTGCGTTCACGGATGGGTGAAGAATGTCTGAATGGCTTAGCTTTACTGCATATACATAGTGACATTGATGTCAAAGTGGGAAAAATTATTGACCGTTTTGCCAAATTAGGTAATCACCGTATACATTTTGCAATTTAATGTGAGTTTCTTGAATTGTCGAATTGTAATGAACATTTTATAGCACATAGTAAAGTAACTTATTTTTAATGTATTTCATGTTGGATTCTTGCTAAAAAAAAATACAAATTAAGTGTAAATTACTGAATAATCGTATGAGATTATGCGAAGTTTGCGAGCTCTACATAAATTTCTCTATGTCACTTTCATTTTTATTCGTAATGTTTTCTTTGAGGTGTGTATAATCCGTGCTCGAAACTTTTAAACCATTTTTTTAACACTCGAGGTTAGAAAAAATGTATGAGACATTTTAATGTTTCTTTAAGAGTGCTCTAAAGAAAACAGAATTTCTTGATTCCTTTGTGTGATATTTCGCTTCATTTTGTATGTTGAGATCCAATGTATTTTTTTCTGTTGAATCTGTTGTATAAACGTATTGCTGTTATTTTGTTACCGGTAACCACGTTTAAAGAAACTCTTATGGGTAATTTTTAACTAAATCCGTCTAGAAGACGAAGTGTCAAGAAACACACAACGTACAGTGAATCTGACAAAACGATTTCATCTAAATATAAATTTTCGACTGATAACGAAAAATGCAGCTTGTTTTCAGCAGATGCTGTGTATTTTCCTCCCTCATATAATTACTCGTCTATTTATTTTATGGTTTTGTGAAGGAGAAGTTGTGTTGCCAACATTAACAGCGTGTTGGTATTGCATAATATGGTATACTGTTTTTAAGATTCGACTATATATTTGGCCGTCAAATTTTAGTTCATATTAACAGCGCAAATATTTAGCAACAGTTACCCACGGTAGGAACTAATCTGTAAAAGTGTTATATTTTGTTACGGTAATCTGTCATCAGTTGTTCGGCCCAGGGATGTAACTAGGCGGTGGGTCCACGTAGACACCTAATAAGATGTATTTTTGTTAAATATACTCCACTGAAACGAATTATTTTCTTTCGTATATTGATAGTAAAACTGCTTAAATAGTACCATTTTGCACCTTCAAATCTAAGACCCCCCCCCCTTTCCCGCTTAAATGAGGTGAATATGTATAATTCGCCCCTCCTAAAACCTTGGTCTGGATCCGCCACTGGAGTTAACTGACAGTCAAGTTTAAAATTATCGTAAATGTCAATAATATGTTGTACAATGTTCGTTACGTATGTTTGTTATACCAGAGAATGCAATAAATCATTATACTTTTTCACTTTAGTTTTTTTTTTTTTTTTGCAGGATGTTATAACTATACAACATGGGGCCGCAGAAGTGTGGTTGTCAAAATACGTAAATAATAATAATAATAATAATAATAATAATAATAAGTAAAGGACACGCTGCACTGTACTCTAACTAAGTTAAAGTAAGATGAAAATATATGTCATGCAACAATATGAAAATCATTCATATAAGCCTATAGTTTAATTATATGACTTCGTGACCCACGTCACCACAGTCAAGTGCTTAACAGTATATTTAATTGAGAGCGTTCCATATTTGTCCCCTTTTTTGACATTACGCCCCTAATGTTGAAACCCGCATTGAATGGGACTATTCATTTTTTTGTGACACATTGATAAAACATTTTAGTGAAAGGCAAACTTTACGCACAAGTAAATTAAGTGTTTTAAATAATTGAACAGAAATGTTTGAATGTAATATATTTGTAAAGGTAAGTTATAGTATTTGCTGCCAGAACCCGCAATGCTCGTCTTGTAGTCCGCTAATGGTAAAATGTTATGTAGCTAGAGCCGTGTGAACATGAACACAGTCCTGCCGAGCTCTGTGTGCATCACAGTTTAAGCCGTCCAGGCAGTAAGTAAGCGTGTTATCTACGCAACTAAAGAAAATCTTGTGGTGCAACTGTATGTAGCAACTTGTGCAGTTTAAAGTACTGTACATGTGTGATACATACAGCATAGTTACTAACAATTCTCCGTGGTATATCTATGATTGTCTTACATATATACCTATACACTCATGTACACTTAGTGTGTACGTATATATAACATATACAATTCTCGTGTCACAGTGTTTGTTTCCATACTCCTCCAAAACGGCTAAACTGATTTCAATGAAATTTTGTATATACATCCGGTAGGTCTACGAAAAGGTTTTTATCTATTTTTTATACTCCTAAGTGCTATTGTTTAGTAAATACATATACAGGTCGCCAATAACCTTGAAGCAGACATGATTGAACCAAAATGGTACTGGTTTTTGTCAAGCACACCCAATCTAATTTTACGTGTGTTCCTGGATTAATTCCATTCCAAGAAACCCACTTCTTATGAAGTTGGTTGTGATCCAGTGGTTTCAGTTTTAGATTAGTGTCACGGGTTCGAATCTCCACGAAGTAAAAACATCTCAGTGAATGCAAGCCAATTGGTACTAAGTAGTACAATACAATGGTCTAAGTTCGAATACGAAATAATTGAAAAATGTTACATGTATAACATATTATAGTTACGAAAAAAAAGCAAAATTTTTAAACATTTTTTAACACTCTTTACTACTGTTATTATTATTACTACTACAAATAATAATCACGAATGTGCAAAAAAATTTATTTACTTTTCATGCATGGTGGGAATATTTGTAAAACCAATTCAATGGTTGAAATAAATGTAGACAAATTAATAATGACAGAAAGAGGCTACTAATATTTTTAAGTTAGTAACTTGCGTCATAAGTGTGTGCTTCATAAAACATTGTGGTGATGGTATTTGATGTTTGCGAAACGAACTGTAGGTAGCAGAACTGTTGTGCCTGGAGGGGATGGACACCCAGGGGTAGACTAATGAGGCACAGCCGGAGGGGAGGGGGCATGCTAGGACTATGGAGTCCAACCTTCTAGACGTTTGACACCGACAATAATATATGCATATATATATATATATATATATACACACACACTAGCTGCCCCGACAAACGTTGTTTTGTCACATAGATAAATTTCAATTATTTACTAAACAATTACACATAGGAGTATAAAAGTAGATAAAACCTATTCGCAGACCTACCGAATGTATATACAAAATTTCATTGAAATCGGTTAGGCCGTTTCGGAGTAGTATGGAAACAAACACTGTGGCACGAGAATTATATATATATATATATATATATATATATATATATATATATATATATATATATATATATATATATAATACACACACACACAAAGTTATACCGATACTAACGAAAATGTTATGTATGGCATGAAATTATGCCATAATTAATAACTCGCGCTAGACGAACGAGTACTTGACGGGCCATAAACGGCATAAAACCTTACATGGTATAGCAAAGTGTTGTAATACAAGTACACATCACAACAATTTATGATTAAAAATTGTATCAAAGTTAACGACCAAGATAATATTACTTCTATAGTAAATCAAAAAGTCAAGACAAAATAAGCTAATGTTTTTGAATAGACGCGACAGTAGCTAGAAGAATCCTAAAATGAAGGCAACTGTTATCTAATGGTGACATTAATGACAAAAAGGAAGATATCCTCGGAATATGTGAAGGTTAGCGATTAAGAGACTATTCTATAGGTTATTCGGAATAAAGTGAACACTCGACAAAGCCCTGCTTAAGTTCTGTTTTCAGTCAATTCGTATCTTTCCGCGCGTAACGGCTAACAGCGAGACGTGTCGAACCCCTCTGGACAAGTCACTATATGTTTGCGCCTGCAAAGATAGTTTATGCAGTCAGTATGAATTTATAGAGTTTAATCAAAATGTTTGTTAATTACATAAAGTACAGTTATGTAGATTTCGGTTGATATTGTTTATACATTATTGTATTTAAATGGGATAATACGCGGAATAATGTTGCGTTATTTCGCTGCCAACCATATAAACAGTATGGCAACCATAGTTAATGTAGAGTTATATGCAGTAACAGCTAGTGATATTTTTCAAAGGTTAAATTTTTAGTGCTCACTTTATCCCGAATGGTCCATACAGACACTTGGCCTAAACGTCACTTGGTCTAAAAGTTACTTGGCCTAAAAGTCATTTTGCCTAACAACCACTTGGCCCAAAACTATTTTAGGCCATATGACTTTAAGTCAAATGGAATATTCTCGCGCAGCACTCGAGCATAAAGAGCGAACAAGATAGTTATGCTTATGTAGAAAGGTTCTGTTCTTAAAGTGAGTTAGTTACTAGCCTAATTACCGAAGGCATATGTGACCACCTTCCTATTTGTGTGAAAGAGTGTGTGTGCTTGTATGGCTTAAAATGTGTTCTACCCGTCGACAGAATCTCATTCAACTAGTTCCTCATACATACACTGAGAAAAAATTTTGTTGGTGCAAACAAAATTTGTTTGAAACAACCAAATCATTTGTTTGCGTAGGGGCAAAGAAATATGTGTTTGCTCGTACCAAATTATTTTGTTCCCTCGATTTGTTTGAGGCAAATAGCTGAATTTTGTTAGCAGTACCAAATATTTAGCTTGTCATAAAAATATTTCGTTGGCCATATCAAATGCACATGTAATATTTTAAGAACTAAAAAAATTATATTTTATAAACTTGAAAAATTTCTAAAATTTTAAGAGCTAAAAAAGAAAAGTATGGCTGCGCCGGGATTTGAAACGTTATCCTTTAACTTAACATTTTCAATGCATGACCTAACCAATTTTTTTT
The DNA here is from genome assembly GCA_003012365.1 of Medauroidea extradentata. Lineage (NCBI taxonomy): Eukaryota > Metazoa > Arthropoda > Insecta > Phasmatodea > Phasmatidae > Medauroidea > Medauroidea extradentata. The sequence continues at coordinate 46,306 of PNEQ01003361.1, forward strand.
TTTTTTTTTTTTTTTTTTTTTTTTTTTTTTTTTTTTTTTTTTTTTTTTTTATATTTTTTTTTT